>JAEIIF010056259.1:0-10366 GCA_018874455.1 Drosophila trapezifrons | reverse complement strand
GATCAATATTATTATGGCAGCGAAACCCGAATCCAGAAGGCTGGAGTCCAATACATAATCGATTCTGTCGTAGAGGCCTTGCTCAGAGATCCGGAGAAACGATTCATTTATGTGGAATCCGCCTTCTTCTTCAAATGGTGGAAGGAGCAGAAGCCCAAAGTGCAGGATGCTGTAAAGATGCTGGTGGATCAAGGAAGACTCGAGTTTATCAGCGGTGCTTGGAGCATGAATGACGAGGCGACGACCCATTACCAGAGTGTGATTGATCAGTTTGCCTGGGGATTAAGGATGCTGAATGATACATTTGGTGAATGTGGACGTCCGCGCGTTGGTTGGCAGATCGATCCCTTCGGTCACTCCAGGGAAATGGCCTCGATGTTTGCCCAGATGGGCTTCGATGGCATGTTCTTCGGTCGATTGGATTACCAGGATAAGGATGAGCGTCTGATGACCAAAAATGCTGAAATGATATGGCATGGATCGGCCAATCTGGGTACTTACTAACTTACTTCCTTTTTTTATGATTAGAACTTGATAAGATTGATGTTTTCAGGAGAGGAAACGGATCTGTTCAGTGGAGCTCTCTACAACAATTACCAGGCTCCAGATGGCTTCTGTTTCGATGTCCTATGCAGTGATGCCCCCATAATTGATGGCAAACACAGCCCCGATAATAATGTGAAAGAGCGCGTAAGATTCGATATAATATTTGGATGTTTTATGATGTCTTTGGTGTTGAAGCATTGGTTTGAGCATTTGTTCTGTACTTTGTTTGTGTCCCTCCTCCCAACCCTCATTAGATCGATACGTTTTTGGATTTTGCCCAGACCCAATCCCAATACTACCGCACCAACAATATCATTGTCACAATGGGCGGTGATTTCACCTACCAGGCAGCTCAGGTTTATTACAAGAACCTGGACAAGTTGATAAGGTAACTCCATGTTTGTAATTGTAACTCGCTGACTGTTGAAGAAAGCCCCTAAAAAAATTCCAAATTATGTTCTCTGTGTGTGCCGTCCGTCGTTATCCCTAAAATCCTGTTAACCGAATGAATGAAATGCAGGTGGATGCCTTTATTGAATATGTAACCAAAATGTCGGAGCACTATCGCACTCCCAACTTGATCCTAACCATGGGCGAGGATTTCCACTATCAAAACGCCGATATGTGGTACAAGAATCTGGATAAGCTGATTAAGTAAGTAACTTAGGGGCTTTCCTTGACAGAGTTCAGCTCGGGGAACCAAGGAGAAGGGTTACTAACACCTCCGACTCCTCCACCTACTCACAGATATGCCAACGAGCGTCAGGCCAATGGCTCCCAGATAAACCTTCTGTACTCCACGCCATCGTGCTATCTGAAATCTCTGCACGACGCGGGCATTACTTGGCCCGAGAAGAGCGATGACTTCTTCCCATATGCCTCCGATCCGCATGCCTACTGGACGGGTTACTTCACATCGCGCCCCACCCTGAAGCGATTCGAGCGTGATGGCAACCACTTTCTGCAAGTCTGCAAGCAGCTGAGTGCCTTGGCTCCCAAGAAATCCGCGGAATTCGAGCCACATCTGAACTTTATGCGCGAAACGCTGGGAATCATGCAGCACCACGATGCCATCACGGGGACAGAGAAGGAGAAGGTCGCCCTGGACTATGCCAAGCGATTGAGTGTCAGCTTCAGAGCCTGTGCTGCCACCACCAGGAATGTGTTGAACCAACTGTCCACGCCAGGAAGTGCCCAGGATCAGAGTGCCAAGTACAAGTTTGACTTCAAGACGTGTCCTTATCTGAACATCACTTCCTGTCCCACTTCCGAGGAGAGCAATCGATTCGCTCTGACACTGTACAATCCCTTGGCTCATGTTGTGAGTGAATATATAAGGATTCCTGTGCCGGATACTAACTATAAAATCATAGATAATAAGGGTAAATATTATTTATTAAAAGGGTTTCAAGTTTTGTTTATTTAAAAGAGATTTTCTCATTTTCAGGAGCGGTTATAGAAGCCCAGGCAGTCCCCGTACCATCTGCCTTGATCAATATTAAGCACAGAACTTCCACTGCCAAATACGAACTTGTCTTCTTGGCCACCAATATTCCAGCAATGGGATATAGGACTTATTATATAGAAAAAACTGAAAGCTCTGAGGGTTACAAGAAGCCCAGGTTGCTGCCGAAGAACAAATCCAGCGTGACAGTGATTGGAAATAGTGTAAGTAGTCCTTGATAGAACCCTTTTCTCTAAATAAGGGAAACCCCAAGCTATATAATAGATTTTAAACCCTTTTCCCAGAACATTAAATTAGGCTTCGATACAAATGGCTTCCTCTCTGAGGTCACTGCTGATGGTCTAACCAAATTGGTTAGCCAAGAGTTTCTGTTCTACGAAGGCGCCGTTGGCAATAATGCCGAGTTCCTGAACCGATCCTCCGGGGCCTACATCTTCCGTCCCAACGAAAACAAGCTGCACTTTGCCACGGACCAGGTTGAGATCGAAGTGTACAAGGGTGACTTGGTGCAGGAGGTCCACCAGAAGTTCAATGATTGGATCAGTCAGGTGGTGCGAGTGTACAACAAGGACTCCTTTGCCGAGTTCGAGTGGCTTGTGGGACCGATTCCCATTGATGATGGCATTGGCAAGGAGGTCATCACTCGCTTTAACTCCGATATTGAGTCGGCGGGCATATTCCGCACCGATTCTAATGGTAATTTTTGATTTATCCTTACACTAATTAATATATATTTAATATATCTTAACTCTTAAAGGCCGAGAAATGATAAAAAGGCAGCTCAATCACCGCGATACCTGGACTGTCAAGATCAACGAGGCTGTTGCTGGAAATTATTACCCAATAACGACCAAGATAGACCTGGAGGATGCCACAGCCCGCCTGGCCATCCTCACGGACCGAGCCCAGGGAGGCAGCTCGCTGAAGGATGGTTCCCTGGAACTGATGGTGCACCGCCGACTGTTGCGCGATGATGCCTTCGGCGTGGGCGAGGCTCTGAATGAGACGGAGTACGGAGAGGGTCTGATTGCACGGGGCAAGCACCATCTCTTCTTTGGCAAGTCCTCCGATCGCGAGGGTGTTTCGCTCAAGGCCCTGGAGCGATTGACCCAACTGGAGAAGCTACTGCCCACCTGGAGGTTCTTTAGCAACATGGAGGCATACACGGCCGAAGAGTGGCGCACTTCCTTCACAAATGCTGTAAGTTGGAGAGCTAAGCTTCAAGTTATTATATTTTAATTACAATTTTAATCTTGTTCCCAGTTCAGCGGCGTTTCCTTGGTTCTTCCCAAGCCTGTCCACCTTCTCACCCTGGAGCCGTGGCATGAGAACGAGCTTCTCGTGCGATTCGAGCACATCATGGAGAACAATGAGGACGCGCTGTACTCCAAGCCTGTTCAGTTCAATGTCAAGAACGTCCTCAGTTCGTTCGAGATCACGGGAATGCGTGAAACCACTCTGGACGGAAATGCCTGGCTGGACGAGAAACATCGCCTTCAATTCGCTCCCGATCCCGAGCAGGCGGCCTTCAATACTTATGGCACATTTTCTCAAACAGAAGGTCAGGCTGTGCACCTGTTGAGTCCTGAGAAGCCAATGCTGGGCGTTAAATATGCCGAAGAAGCCTTGCCAGCTGGACAATTGGGTGCAGAGAGCAATCGCATTAAGCGTGAAGTCAACCCTGAACAAGTTAGGAAGGCCAAGAGGGGTCGAAAATCCAAGGTGACCGACAATGTGGATGATGCAGCCAAGGCAGACAGTGGCAGCCAAGAGTTTATTATCGAACTGAGTCCCATGGAGATTCGCACTTTTATTGTTTATTTGAAAGAAGCTTGAAAAAGGTGTAAAATATTTTTTAAAGCTATAAACTGATATTTTTTAATAAAATGTAATAATGAGAAAATATTTAAATTACTCGTTTGAGTTAGAAAAGAAAAACCTATTGATACAGAAATCGCTATGGATTTGAAATCAATTGGAAAAGTGCCCAAAAGTAGGCTATAAAAATATGTGAGTTAGAAATTCATAAGAAATCGAGTTTTTGGGAGGTTTTATATTTTGGAGCATACTTTTGGGCACGATTTTAAGTCTTCAGCGAATTCTGTGGCAGTCCTGTATTTGCTTGTAATTCTTCATTCTTTGTGTAAGTCTTTTTATTGTATTATATATATTGTATATATTGCATCTGTCTTGTAAAGGCATAAATAATGTAATTTTCAAGTAAGACACTTCCTTGTCTAAAAGAGATTACATTTCCCTGTAAATTTGTATTTTATTTAACTTTAAAACTGCGGTCAGCATTGATTTTCTCTATTGGGTAAAATATGTAACTTTCGGAGTGGTCTTTAAGCTTACCCCAATCAAATATTCAGTATTTTTTATTGCATGACTTTTCCGCCTCTCATGCATACACATATTTAATTAGTGGTTGAGCGCAAATTAATTTGTAAAGCCCCTTTTTTAATTAAGGAACTAGGGGACCATACTTACATTCGGTTATTTATGCATATGTGGTGCCAAAGACTGCAGTCGTAGCTGAATAACAAACAAGAAAAGAAATCACAAATATCTAGCATCGACTAGGGGATGCCCTGCATTTGCATTTCTAGTACCAAGCAGACTCTTTTTCTTGGTAAATATCCATGAGAATAGGCTCCTTGTTCTCCTAGAGTAATGAGTAGCAAAAGTCCAGCTAGTTATTTGTATATGTATATGTGGCAGTGGCTGCTTGTCCGTGGTAATAAAAAATTCAACAATTAGTTTTGAAGTAGAAAGCGGGAATCCATTTTAATGAAAAAAGTTGGCAGCTGGCAAAGTGCAGGGGCCACACATACGCGTACTTAGAGGTCTTATTTTTACCCATTTCAGCTGTATATTCGGGGATTTTGTATTTACTTTAAATCCAAGGAGAGCCAGAGATCCTTCTTCTTCCCAAAAATAGTCAGAAATTTCTAAGAAACATTTGTAAAATTTACTTTATATCCAGTTTTCTTTTTGAGAATATAATCTTGCTTTACACACTCAATATATAAACTAATTTCTCTAAAAGTTGTCTATTCCGATTATGGATAATATAATATATTGCCTTTCACATATCAGATTAGTTCAGATAAGTGCATGTCTTGTGTATACATATAAATATACCTATTATTTTGTATTTTGTAATAAAAGCTTCGAATTTATTTGCACGTCTTTTCAGCTCTTGTAATTAGCCTATATATATTTTTTTATTGTGAATCGATTGTGTGAACTCTTCTATAGGATGCTAACAATACGTTTTTTTAACGCATTGACACTACGACTTTGTGTACATAAATATTATTTGTATAATGCATTAAACTGAAGCGCTTGCAGGCTATCCAATCTTAAAGGCACATCTTTTAATTATGATATATATGTATAGATATTGTTGTTGATTTTGGTCTGGTTGGTTTCTAATATATGTTAGGTAGTAGTATTGTGTACTCATGTCGAGTCCAAGTGGTCCCAGTCCGTGCAGGCCCAGTTGGGCAGCTCGGTTTCGTACTCCCAGCCAGGCCCCTTTTAAATAGAGAATCATGTTAAAGAGGTCTCACTTTCTGATATATGATGCTATAGACAAACCTTGTACTTCCAAGCATGCAAATACATAATAAGATCCTTTGACTTGGGATCTCTGTAGTGCACTTTGCACTCGTAGCAATGCTCATCTACGGTGATCTTGTTCATCTTACATCCTCCTCCTCCTCCCAGGCTACCCACAGATTCCATGGAACTCGAACTCTGTAGGGCGGGAGGCATTATCTCCGTGGAAGACTTCTCTGCGGCAATTGGATATTCCTTGGCTACATTTGTGCTTTCTGGAGTTTTGACACCAAGATCCGGCTGCTGGGTGTCAAGGCAAGGAGGTGTGGTTTCCCGGGAATTTACACCCGCATCATCGTCGCTGTGGTGAACGACTGGAAAATGTCAAAGTTGAAAATAATTTAAGTTTAGTAACCAGGAAATACTATATAAATAGCTATAAATTTAAAATCTATTAAAAGGTTGCCCAAAAGTATGCAATGAATTGTGTTACAATTTTCTGTAGCCTATTTTCGGGCACTATTTTTAAATAGATTTCAAATCCAAAGAGTTTTTCCTACCGGATGTATGCTCACTGCTGAGACTTTCGCCATCGGTCTCATCCTTGGAGTTCTTAAACATGGATATATCGGAATCACAATCTATGCCCAGCCAGTTCTCAGCGTTGTGTATATTTATGAGATCTCGTATAAGTTCATCGTCCGTCTTGCCACCAATATCCCCCGAACGTCCCTTCAGAGGACCGAAGACTTCGTGATTGTACAAGGGATCGTTCAGAATGGGATAACCTAGGGGGTTGAGTGAAATATATTATATAAAGCTTAGTGAGTATATTAGTCTCCCTTACCCAAGTACTGCAAGTGTACCCTTATCTGGTGCATTCGTCCAGTAAGTGGCTTGCAGAGCACCACACTGGTGGTGCCATTCTGTGACAGTTTCTGGAAGGTTGTCGTGCAATCTTTACCCTTTGGCGATACCTTGCACACGCCTATCTTGTAGCTAACCACTTCGATGGGCTCCTTGCACTCCACAATGCCGCTGGAATTGAAGTCTCTATTGTAGTTACGATACTTAGCTAGTAACTTGGTTAACTCACTCGGGAAAAACACCCTCCACCCGGCAGATATATTCCTTTTCCACCTGACGATTGCGTATCTGCTGCTCCATTTGGCGCGCCTTCTTGGGACTGCGTCCGAAGAGCAAAAGGCCCGAGGTCAGCCTATCCAGCCGGTGGATTGTGCGTAGATTCTTGAGATTGAACTCCTTGGCTAGAATGAAGACCACGGTGTTGTGTCTGTACCGTCCGCAGGGATGTACCTAAAAAGATGGCATTGAACAAGGGGAACTTGGGGTAAAGTACTTGATAAATATTTATAATATAATAGATCTTGAAGTAGACTTTCTTGGTCAGTGATAACAGAAGTACACAGACTTAAGTGGGTATAAAATAATACAGTATAGTGTGTAAAATGGCAGTCGTTTAAGCCACTTACAGGTATCGATGCTGGCTTATTTACAACTACAATGTCCTCATCCATATGCACAATTTTAATTGGTTGACAAGTCACGGGCACCTCGTGTCTGTAAAGATAGCCATGAAACTCGTGTTAGTTTTTATATCTTTCATCTCTGTCGATGTTGTTACATAAGAGACCAGCAATACGATTAAGATGAAACTTCAGTGGGACTTACTTGTAAACACTTTCTTCCCAGTTTCCTTAATCGATCTAACTTTGAATCAAACTTAAAATAAAATTAATTACAGAATGTAGATGAAAGACAGAGCCAAGGAATCGAAACTTGCTTGATATTAATCCCACATTATTACAAATCCTTTCCGTTTCTGCGAGTTATCTAAGCAATTAACTTTTGGCTGTCTTATTGTTATTGTTGATGTCATAATAATTAACATGACATGCTACGAGCATTAGCTTTAATGAGGTGGAACATTTATAAGTGTAATAAGCGGATTATGAAGAAATTACACGGAACTCAATTGCAATCACTCGCATCGGATTTCGCCACGGTTAGTTGGCATTGCGGAAAAGCGTTTAATTTTTTAATTACCTGTGAACGATATTGGCCAGCAAATCATTATGTTTCAGCCGATAATCAATGGGGACCTTCTCAAAGTTGACGGTCAATGTGCCAGTTTGGATGCAGCGTTCGTACTCCTCGGCAGGATGCGCCCGGAACTCCCTCGCAAATATATCCAATATCTTCTCGCCCACCCAACGGCCCTTGGTGAAGGTTGTGAATGTGAAGTAGTACGGATAGACCTTTCGAAGACCTAAGGATATTCGTTTATAATATAATATTATCTATATTATATAAGTCGAGTTTCGAGTGACTAACCATTTTCCATATAGTAGGAGGTTTCTTGATATCTCTCATCCGTAAATCCGGGTCTTTTAGCCTTCAATGCTTTTGTCTCGAGCTTAGCCTTTAAAAAGGTATATATATATTTTGTTTAAAAATTTTCTTAGCGTTAGAGTGTATGTAAAATAATAGATTTAAGTGAGTAATGACTCTGCATTTTTTATATATTTAATTGAAGGCTCCTTGTTTGCTTGAGTTTTATTTGGTAAGGAGGGCAAGGTCACACTTTATTAATGCAGTGTCATAACGCTACAATGGTGTATGCTTTCTTTATATTTATTAAAAAATATATCAATTAGTAAACCTACCTTTTTTAATTCCTTGATTTGATCATTATCATCTGTTTTCCGCTTTTCTGGTATCTTTACTTTCGGATTTTCAGAGTCCCTGGGAGATATACTCTGTAGAAGAAACAAGCAATAACATTTTATTCTTTTTTTGAGGAAGGAACCATAACTCAGCCTCTTAATCCGATCAACTCCAATTATACCCCGAAATCTATTTCTATTCTCTGAGGTATTATTATATCTTTGTGGCTTCCCTCCCCATTTGTTCCTGTGATGGGGTCATTCCAATTAGGTCAGGTTACATTAGTGTTTTAGATTACGTAAGTTCATATACAGATCCGTGAATATTGTTCTGGGAACACACATATATATTTATAAACTGTTTTTCTTGGGGATATGTACTTGCCGTCGAACGCGTATATGTTTTTGGTGCCTTCACAGAGCTACTATTTGGCTGACGTTTGTCTTTTATGCGCGGTACTCGGAGAGTAGAAGAGCATATTCCATTTTATTTCTTATTTTTTGATTAATAAAGCAGACATAAGTAAGCAAGCATAGCATAGCGGACCTTGTCCAATGCATATAGAGAGTACCTTGTTAGGGTGAGCACTGGCTATAGAGAGATTTTTGGGAAGATAAGTTCTAGAACAAGGTTCGTTTTGGTTAGGAAAAAGGTAAAATAATATTTCTATACAATGAGGAATATAAAGTAAAGGCCACATAAAAGAGGAAAAACCAAATAAATTTTAGAAATCAAGATCTTTTCAGCATTTTGAGGTCAAATTATGATTGGATGTATTTCCCCTACCCGATCCATTAAGCCTAATAGCAACTACGTAAGAGGGAGGAGGAGGAACCCGCCTCAAGTACCCGGTATCCACTAGTCGTATTACTCCCTTATGGCGCTCTTGTGGCCGCCGCTTTCCTTGGCAATGCGCCCAACCAAACGGGTGATGGAAACATGTTGCATGCCCATAAGACGCGCGGGAGACCCACGGACTCAACCAGATGAGATGATGTGCCGTCGTCCGGCGGCACACACAGGTTCGATTCTCGGCCAAATCCCCCAGAGTTACAATGGGTCTAAAATGCGTATACACAATATGATGATGATGCCGTCGCCGTCGTCGTCGTGTCGTGTATGACCGTGTACATATCTCAGGAGAAGAGTCTTCGTCTCTAACCCAGAACAATGCACAAAGAAACACTCGAAATATATGAATACGTTTTAAATTTAGATCATTATGAACCAACGAATATATGTGCTAGGCTAGGCTAGGCTGTACTAACCTAAAATACACATCAAATGCCATCGAGTATCATTATAATATGTCATCTGGGGATAAGTCTTTATAAAATACAACCCTAAGGCATCATAACATGTCAGAGAAAATGTTTTTTGCGGGGATTAAGTTTCACAAAAAAAGAATATCAAGGAATTTCTCGATGATGATTTTGAGTGCTTGAGGAACCTAATCATCTTTCTTATTTATGAAGGGAAGTATTTTATGCATCCTAATACTGAGAATTCGGAAATCGGAAACGATTTTAGTTTAGATTTTAGTTTATTTTTAAATAATCAATACTCTTAGTAGTTTCTTATACATCATTTAATGGCACTTGCAGCTTTTCCGGTGAAATATACAAAACAAAGCCAAGGAAAGTAATTATTTTAGACTTCATATCGTGGGATGTAATTGCCACTCTAGATTTCCCAAAGGGGAGGGCAAAGGAGGAACAATTTAAGACAAGACCTCGCATTAGATAATTGTTTATTGTTGTTTATTTTTCACTATATACACCTGATATACACAAGGCTCATACAAGGCTACTACCAAAGTGATGTATAAACACACACCATCACCGGGGGCAGTAAATATTTGTTGAAACCGCATTAGTGCATGTTCATCACTAAAAATAAATCAGTTTTGATTGACATAAAATGTAAAAAAAACACACAACCAACTAATGGAAAGTAAAACCCATCATGTGCTGTTCTAAATTACGGAAAATATTCCATCTTTTGTTTTTATATTAAATATTTTAGCCAAGACAGCTAGACACGAAGAAAAATAAGTTCCGGCAGATTTTAACAGCCCAAAAAATGCCCAATTACCCGGGATGA
>JAEIIF010056258.1:0-17443 GCA_018874455.1 Drosophila trapezifrons | reverse complement strand
CATTGAAAGTACGTATAGAGTCGTCTTGCTCGCACTTACGTAAAATCCTATGGTTGCTGTATACCAATTAATGTATTAATCTTTCATTGAAAGTGCGTATAGTCGTCTTGCTCGCACTTATGTAAAATCCTATGTCAAGCCTCTAATGAAAACTCCAATTAATGAAGTTTTTAATACAGTATCATAACACTATTAGCAACTTATCGCACATTGTGGGTTAACTGATATCTGCGAGCTCTGGTTAGTAATAGACAAGAAGGAACTGAAGAGAACTTGAACTACTAAAGCTTTATATACAAAGCTCGATACAAGGATACAGAGTATAGAATACAGAATATAGAACACAGAGTACAGGAAGAGGAAACAGAAAAGAGGAAACAGAAAAAAGGATACTCTAGTTACTTACACTCCCGGTATTGGTGGTGTCTTTGACCGCCTATGTGCGCAGTGAGAAGCGTTTTGGGTCAACAAACACACACACAGACACAGCATAAACATAAAGACAAGGATAATACCAATACACACACACACACACACAGAGAGAAATTCAAAAATTTGCAGAAAGTGCGCGCCGAATTTGCGGATTTGGTTAATTTTTGTTTTGTTTGTTTGTTTGCAGTTTGTCGGTGGTTAGAACACAAATTTTTGGGGGGGTTAGTTTTTGGTGGTGAAAGCGCATAGAAAAAAGTGTGGAAAAGAGAAAGAATTTGCGTTTTAGTCAGATGTTCTTTGTTAATTTTGCTCGAGTGTGTGAGTAGGTGAGTAGTAAGTGGAAGCACATAATTCAGCAGCAGCGGCGGCGGCGGCGACCAAGTGAGAAAGCGGCGCAGCGGCAGCAGCGGCTCGATGGGATGAACGGGAGGATGGGGGCTCCGATGGTAGCTCGTCCTTACCTGCGAGAAGTTCGGCACACTGACGGTCTTGCGCATGCTGAGAGGCTGGCCGTGGGCCGTCTCCAGCTCCTTGACCGCCACATTCTGCCGCAGGCGGTCCAGGGTCAGTATGCTCTCCACCGCTGAAACGCCACGCGTGTATTTCTCTGCGAGATCAAGAGGCAATGGTTAGCAATGCAGGAATCGGCTTGTTCCGCAGGGGACTCACCTATGTATGTTTCGCCATCACTTGCAGAGCAATCATCTCCGCTAGCCGCCAGCTGGGCCAGCGACTCGCGATCCTCCAGCTCTTCTGAGGCCTTTGGAATGTTCGAGACCACCTCGTAGGTGACGCCGCTCTGCCAAATGGCATTCTCGCCCCGCACCAGTCGGAACTTCTTCAGGCGATCGGTCAGGGTCTGGCCCTTCTTGATGTTGATGCTCAGGCGCTTGCGGAGCACCAGATCCATGGGAGCCGGATGGGACAGGCGCACCGTGGTGCGCAGAATGAGATAGACACGCTCGTTGGCCTCGGTAACGCGGTTCAGGGCCTGGCTGTCGTGCATCGACGAGTCCCAGCTGGCCACGCTGCAGACGTCCTTGTCCAAGTGCTGCAGGATTTGCAGAGTGTAGAACTTGTGGCCATGCTCCTTTGACAGAATGGAGTTGATGCCGGCGATGGACAGCTCGTCGTTGGTGTTCTGTGCGGACAGATCGTCGCCGTTCAGATTGAGGAAGAGTACGGGAACATGGGGCTCCATGCCAGATGGTGGCTCCCAGGAGGCGGGTGCTCCGGGTATGCCAGACCCCGGGGCCGGCACCAGCACTGCGTTGCGCTCCTCCGTCAGCGAGACCCACTGATGCACCAGGCTCAGCTCGCGCTCCCGCTCCTGCTCGTTCTTCTCCTCCTTCTTGATCAGCATCTGGATCTGTTGGTCCAGGTACTGACGCCGCCTGCCCAACGCCTCGCTCCACTTCTCGCGCAGCACTGTGAGGTCCTCCTCCTGGTACGAGTCCAGTGGTCTCTGCAGCCGGGATCGCACCGTGACACTGCCAATGGCCACGTTCACAATTGACTGACATATAATGGGCAGCGTGCCCGAGTTCTGGACCGGCTTCACGCGGACATTGACTCGCCGCTGCTGACCCTGTCGCAGCTGGTAGATTCCGCCAGTCAAGACCTCGTTGCGATTGGTCACCTCCACGGGCGAGTACTCGCCGTTGTCGTTCAGCTCGTGTATCTCCACCCAAAGCTCGATTTTGCGCGACAATTCCGCCCAGCGATCGACCAGGGAACGGGCCTTGGCCTGCTGCTGCTCCACCTCCCAGCCCTTGGTCCTGGAGAAGCCGGCGCTGCGATGACCCCACACCTCGATGGACAGCGCTCCCTCGATGCAGTGCTCCAGGAACTCCTCGTTGATGGTCACCGTAAAGTCCTGGGTGTGCTCGAACTTGAAGACCATGTTCTGGTCGTGGGCCGTGGACTCGGCATTGATCACCGGCACCACCATCTCCTGGTGGCCCCAGAACGTGTACTGGCAGAAGACGAAGTTGGAGAGCGAGAGGGGAAGGCCACTGGCGCACTTGATGGTCACACGGCAGGTGATCTGATTGGACGTGGGATCCACCGGATCGTCGTACTCATCGCGCGAATCGCCCGATGACTCGGAGACGGACTCGCACATGCGATCCTGGGGCATCTGGCCGGCAATGCGCTCGACCTCGACCTGCAATCGACCCGCTACCTCGCCCTGTTGGCTGATGATGGGCGTGTGGTAGTCCAGCTTGACGTCGTGAAAGAGTACCTCCAGGAATATGTTGGCCACACCAATGAGATTGTGGTTCTCCTGCGACTCATAGAACGGATCCTGCGGCTTGGCGTTGTCCTCGTCCTGCGGAAACCGGAGATGGATTAGCTTTTGGCCAGCGAGTCCTAAACAATACTAGCTACATCATAGTTCAGACGTGTGTGGTGTTCATGTTTAGGGGTGCTGGGGTGGTGGTGTATCTTAATTACCTTGTCGTCGTACTCATCGTCTGAGAATGGCTCTACAAGGGGCTGTAGTCAGGGGTTAATATTGAATGCGTGTGTGAATCGGATACAATTATAAATGGTTAGTACGCAGCCCAGGGGCGACAAATGGTGAATGAAAGAGGATCGATTCGAGTCGATGTCAACATACCAATCCGTTGAGAATTCGGTCCTTGTGGTCCTGGTACATCTCGCGCATGTCTATTAGCTTGTTCTCCAGCTTCTCCATCGTCCAGATCTGGCTGCCCGAGTTTGTGCGCTTCACCAGAATGGCGGGTTCGCTGACAAAGGCGCCGCGCCGCCTGTTCGGACTCAGGTTGGCCGGCGGTATCTGCAAGGTGACCGAGAACTTGGTCTTCTTCTCCATTTCCTCGGCCAGGAAGTTGGCCTCCTGCACCAGGGAGTTGGCTCGCATGATGTCCGTTTTCAACTGGCCCAAACTGCGGCGGAACATCTCGTCTCGCTCCTGCGCCCACTTTTCCACCCGCATCTGCGAGGTGGGAGTATTCGGGGTTATCTTGCCCATGCGCAGCGGATCGTAGGGAGCATAGGGAGCGTAAGGTGTGCTGGGCGATAGAATATTGCGCAGCTGCTGGAACTGACGCTCGTACTCCTGCCGCTGCTTCTCTAGCGCCACCTGCTTATCTTCCTCGTGCTGGCGCTCCAGGCGAGCAATGGCCGTCTGGATGGGGTCGTTGCTCAGCTCATTCTGCATAATCTCATCGCGTGCGAAATTGTAGTCGATCAGCTGGGCCGGAGTCTGCGGCTCCGAGGCGCACATGCTCGTGTTGTTGCTCTTCGGCGAGTTGACGCGGAAGAAATGGTGGTTGCCCCACAGGATACGGTCGCCGTTCTGCAGCGGCGTCTTCTCCACGGCCGCCGATCCATTGACAAAGCAACGTGCTCCCTGTACTGGCTCCATAAACAGGCCACTGTCCTCGATGGTGATCACACAGTGCTCTGGCTGGATGCCCAAGCCAGAGAGCTGTATATCCGGCTGCTGGCCACTGATGCTGCGTCCACCAATCAGAGTGCGTTCCTAATAATAATAGGGGAGAGATTATTAAGCTATTAACGCAGGCATTCTTCCAGGACTCACCTTCAGGTAGTAGACAAGCAGCTCGTTGAGGGACGGATCGGCATTCAAATTGACCAAGTAGTACTTGTTCTTCTCCACCTTGATGCCACTGGCCTGCACACTGATGCCCATCTTCTCGAGGGCCTGCTGCCGCTCGTTCTGGATGCGCTCCGTCTTGACCAGCTTCTCCTCCCAGGTCTGCGAGATCTGCTTCATCAGGTTCTCGCTCTCGGCCAGCTTGTCCTGGACATCGCCC
Source organism: Drosophila trapezifrons (assembly GCA_018874455.1). Taxonomy (NCBI): domain Eukaryota; kingdom Metazoa; phylum Arthropoda; class Insecta; order Diptera; family Drosophilidae; genus Drosophila; species Drosophila trapezifrons. The sequence continues at coordinate 13,205 of JAEIIF010056258.1, read as the reverse complement.
ACCGGCGAACCTGTGGCATGTTTCAGCATACTCCTCAGCGTCTCCACCTCGTGCCGCAGCTCGCGAATGATGCGAGCATTGGGATCTTCGTTGACCACGGCATGGTTCACGATGCGCTTGGCCCGATCCGCATAACGGAGTGTGGATAACGTTTCCTCATAGTTATCCGCCGAGGGAGAAATAGTGGCCACCATTACGGTCCTGGAGTTGCCGCCCAGATTGTCCTTTAGCAGCCAGGTGAGAACGGAGTCGCGGTAGGGCACGAACTTATCGTTGCCGCCCCGCTTTCCGTTCGTTTGATCGGCCAGCTTGGATATGACCAGGCCCAGCGTGGTCAGAGATCTGTAAATGGCATAGGATTAGTAAAGAACCTCAATTAGGTTGACCCGCCATTGGGAAAGCAGGTCAGCTCTGCAATGCGGCCGGTTCAAAGATTAAATATCAAATTTAATCTATGAAGTCGAAAGGCATTACAAAAGACCGGCATAACCAATGGAAAGCAACGCAGAACCAAGATTGTTGACTAATTTCCACCCACTTGTTGATGTTGGATCCCTCCTTGAGGCGATCGCCGACAGCTCCCGTCTTCACGGCTCGTTCGGAGCCAGCCAAATCGACGAGGGACATGCGAGACACCTTCTCGCCGCTGACGCCCGTCGCCTGATCCGTGAGTATCTGGGTGAGAACCACCGAGAAGACGGCGTGGGAGCGCGACGATTCGGCGTTCATGTTGGTGGCGGCCACCGTTCGCGACTTGTTGCCCTCCGTCATGAGGTTGTCGATGTCCTGGTACGAAGCCACGGCCAGCTGTGACAGTCCGTCCACGTAGGGCCCCATGACATTGTGTTCGCGCACCTTGAGCGACTGCTTGTTCGGCTTGGGATCGAGCAGATCGTGTACCTTCTCGTTGTAGATCTCCATGTAGGAAACCTCCACCTTGTACATCAGCTCGGGCGTCGATTTGTTGGCAATGGCCGAGAAGAGCTTGTCGCACAGGCGCGGAATGATGCCCTTGTTCTCCTGGGAGCCCATCATCGTGTAGGACTTGCCAGAGCCTGGGATGAAAATTAACAAAATATGAATAATTGTGGAATATTGCGATGAGGGGATGGGCATTACCTGTCTGGCCGTAAGCGAATATGCATGCATTATAGCCCTGGAATGCATTATCCAGAATATCACGTCCCACGCAATCGAACACCGTCTCCTGGGAGGCGAAGTTGTCGTCCTCGGGGTTCAAGGAGTAGAAGCAGTGATCGAATGCAAATGTCTTTGGTTGTTTTCTGCTTTTTAGGAGGAATTAAACAAAGTATTATTATTATTTCTTAATTATAGAGTCTCAATCGTGACAATAAATATGTATATTCGTTTATTTTCCGATAGATAACAAATAACACAGTTGTGCAAACTGTCTTACCTTTCGATTTTCTCCAATGGCGGCGGATTTTGCAGTATCGTCTGCTGTTTTTCCATATCCACGATACATTTTGTACCCAACTCGATTTCTGTAAGTAAAAAAAGCAAAGTACTTTCAGTCGCCTGTTCCGGAATTTCATTTATTTTATGTGTGTTATGTGCAAAAAAATTGAGATAATTTCGCGTTATTCCGCGCTTGGGGTGATAACAAGTTCAAAGTAGCAAAAACAATTTAATATTATACGTTTGTTACAAATAAATAAGTATATATTCATGGCGCTCGTGTGTATTGCATCAAGTTGTGGGGGTTTCGTACATAAGTGCGAAACGGACTCACAGCGAGAAGGGGCGATAAATGTGTGCATCATGGATGGGCGAGAATGGCCAATGCCAGGCGTACAAACTCAATGGAGAGAACGAACCTTTCAAATAAATTGTAAACAAACGTAAAAAGGCCGAGGCACAAGTTGCCCAAGCAAGCTGGCTGCTGTCCATGTAATAAATATTTTAGCAGCAATAAAACAATGAGCGATAAGATACTCCCTTCTCAAGTCGAATTTCAGTTGCCCTTGGCATTATCAAGCTGAGATTCTCATGAGATCTGCTGTTAGTAATAGGTCTTGCTGATAAGACTCGATTAGATACTGGGTAAAATGTGACATTTAATTGATTTGCATTGGGAGTCGGAAATATGTGAAAAAAATTAAATTAAATTCCAAGAAAAATACTTGGCTTTAACTTAAATGTTAGGAAAAAGTCTTGAAAATATGAAATCGTTTATTGTTAGGGAAACTTAAGTAAAAAGGTTAAATGTCAGGATGTTGTTTCATATATTTTATGGTTTTCAATTTCAATTCCTTAGATATATCCATAATAAATTAATAATTTGCTCTTAAACCTTCCAAATGAGTTTGTAAATAATTCATAGCTTTAATATCCCACTAAAAATTCAAATTTAAACCGAACTCACAAGTAGGAATAAAATAAAAATATGTGAAGCCTTTCTCAATTTGCTAATATGTTTATTTCTTGTATTCATCGTCTTGTGTTATGAATGATTTCGAATAAAATGAATTCAAGGGTTCATAAAATACATCCCAAACGAGGTGACTTTGTCAGTTGTCTGATATCATTGTTATTTTTCGCTGTATCCTGTCTTGTTTATAAATAAAGAAAAAAGGGCCAGCTAATAAATCGTGGAAATATTTCAGTTCCGATGTCCTTCGCATACTCCATTCACTCAGAGCTCAGAACGGAACATTTCCAAATGGCAGAGAGCAGCCCGTGGCGCACAAAACATCCCGGGGACAGGAGGAAAGGGAAACCGGGGACACAGCAACGTCAAAAGCCAAACCCAGACGGGCAGACACATTTGAGGCCCACACACACATGGCCGGCGGCGTGTGTATCCATATCCTGGTGTGCTAGCTGACTGACTGACTGACTGCCTTGCCTCGCCTGGCCTTTGGCACTTCCGTTCCGCTTTACATTACAAACCCGAGAACGTGACATGACATGGAAATGAAAGCCGCAAAAGGACCCACAGTCTGGACACCGGACCTACCGAACACCATCATCTACATGTCTTGGCCATCGGCTGGTTGGTTGCCCCGAATGTGACGAAGGCGTGCCATAAATTATTTGATGGTCTCATTTGTAGTTCTGGTCAGTTGATTTGATAGCGACGACTCCATCTAACCTCAAACGGTTTTCTCTTTGCCATTGTCCAGTCCAGCGCTGAAATTAACATACACACACTATGGCAGGCAGGCCAAGTGAAAACAGGTTAAGCTTTTTGGTAAGAGCTGTGACTTCATTTCGAGCCCGTTCGCCGCCTGACTTTGTCTGTCTTTGCGTTTGAAATTGCCTTTAGCTGTTTGCTGGCTTGGCTTTTCTGTTTTCATTTTACGCTCCGCTGCTGGCCAGCTCAACCTGAAGAGGTCACTAGTTACGGACATGGCCCAAATAGGTTGCCCACGTCGATTGACTAATGCCTGCCGTCTGCCACGGCTGTGTAACTTCCCATCGCCAACTAAAGGCCGCTTATCAGAGGCCTGATAACGAATCTGCTGCGCTTATCGCAGGCATTCTTCTGGTGACTACGAACCAGCGACTACTCCCTACTACTCAGTCACGGAAAACAGCAACGGATCATGCCAAATGGCAAACAAGCGAATAAACATGACAACATACAAGCAGCGAGTGGCGGGTATATCGAAAATACACAATCGAACTCCTATAAATAGATATTTCTACTAACTTTACGCGTAAGAATTAGTTGGAAAGTAAATAGGGCAGGTGACAAATTATGATGGATAAGCATACTTATTTTGTGTGTTTACAAGTCACGGAAGCTTCCGGAGATTACCAGTCTTATTTAGAAAGCATAAAGCAGAAAGAGCAAGTAACGTCTACAAAGTTCGAATTGCAAGAATTCTGAGAAAACGAAAGTAAGCAACTCAAAAAATTCAAATTCAAGGGGAACTTCTCTAATCCCAAACGGAAATGAACTTGCTTTACCTTTGTGACTGAATAAGTCAGGGTTTTCTTACAAATAATCTGTAAATAACAAACAACTTTTGCCATTACTCCTTGGTCACAACACAAATCCTTTCAAAATCAATTTTTCAAGCCCCACTCGACAGTTCCTCTCTATAGGAGTTCCTCTGTACATGAGACTGCCCCAGTAATTTATGTAAATATAAACAAATAACTATTGGGGAACATTTGCCATTCATTCAATCAATAAAGCGAGAATCCGCGCGGACCTTGCCCCACGCACATGTATGTACATACAATATGCATATGCCAAACATAGCCCCTATCCGCGCGCTGCCTCATCCTTCACATCCGCTCTCCGCTCTCTCCACGACGGGAGGTGAGTCACGGATAAGCCAAATGAATGATCAGTGTTGACATTGGAAATGCTGACGCCGCCATGTAGTTGTTGTTTCTGTCTTGTTTTTTGCACTTGCAACACTTCACGGCTATAGTGGGAAACGCGAAATTAGCTGGAAACGACGAAAATCGTTTGTCAGTCGAGCAGGGAGACCATCACCATCCATCCGTAGGTAGTCGTCGCCGCTGCAGTAGGTACACACACATAATGCCATCGAAAAATCCGCTGGCGCAGCAATGGAAAAACGAAACCAAATTTCAAAGGAAGCGAGAAGAAGCCCATGTAAATTTTTGTTAGCCTAAAAAAACAGTCTCTGCCTGTGTGCTGTTTGCATTATTGATTGCAGGCACAACTGCAACTGCAGTACAGCCTGGGGAGGGTATTGTTTAGCGACAATGGATGGGATAACTGGGAAAGTGGGTCCACTCCAAAGGTGATTTCTTATAATTTGCAGTTAATTTGGGGTAATGGATTGCCATCGGGGGAGGCCAAGACGGAGAGAGAGATCTTATTTAGGGTGCAACTTGGATTATTCTGCGGTTTTGTCATGCTATTCAGAGGGAACTAAGAGTATTACTTTATAGGAGGCCTTAAAACTGTCACAGAACGTGCATCTTAGCGGAAAAATAACATAAATTAAAGGAACTGTTTAAAATGTATTATAAAACTTTGTGAAAAAGCTTATAATAATTTTAAATGGGAAAATGTATTGTAATATAATGATTTTTCGAAGACTTTTTTAAACTTTGGAGATTTGGTTAAGCCTCAAGCTTAAGATTATATGGAATCCTGCCTTTTATAATCATGGAAAGATGAATTCTTCAGGTTGGCTACTTATAAAAAGGGTACTTTGGTCCTATCTTAGGCTTATTCCATAAATAAAAGTTTCCACCTTTAAAAAATAACCTTTTAAACCTAAAATAATGATCCCAATTATGAAATTTCACTACTTTTTTAGTAGATTTCAAATAAAACCTTAATTTTAAGCTGCGAAATTCGGAACCCTTTTCCAAATTTATGGGTCAAAGAAGGGAAAAGCGAATCCGTACTCACCACGTCGATTGAAGGGTCGCACCCTAACGGCAACTTTGATCTTGTCGCTGGACATGTCGGAGGCTGTGGCGGCGGCAGATGGATCAGATCGGGATCGGCACAGGATGCGGGCGCGTCGCTGGGGGAAGCGAGTGATTCATGCACCACTCGCGCGTGGCGTTGGCAGGCAGCTCCTTCTTCTGCTCCTCCTCCTCGTCGGCGCTACACTGTTATTCTGCTATTATTATTATGCTCGGCTGGCTTGTCGTCCTCGAGGGAATTGTGTGCACGCAATCTGGAAGGCAGGTGGAGGAAGTCAGTCGTAAGCTGACTCACAAATATGGAGCGCCAAAAAGAATAAATATATATATACACTTATACACTTGTTCAATTAGCGCCACACACAGGCGCAGGTCTAACAGTAACACGCGGCGGTGGGCGAGGGGGGTGGATTTCCATTTCATTCTCGTCGACTTTTGTCATTCACTTTGTTTTGCTTTTGCCTTTGCTTTGTTGTTACTGCACACACACTAATATGTTTTATTGTCATGTGCGTTGGCATTCCGTTATTTACGCGACGCACACTCAAATATTTGCCCGAAATTAGCTAATTAAGATTATGATTCGAGTGTCCTGTCCGATTTTCACGGCCTGTGCCAAATAAATAAATACATACAGGAGCGTGGAATTCTTTTCGCACTTGCTCACTCACACAGACACACAGACACTTTGAGAGATTCGCAGGTATGCACCATGCACAGGTAAACCTTTGACCCCCCTCGCGCAACACCCCTCTTAAAGTATATATATACTTATTTCGAGGCCCCAAAACTGAACTGACGAAGAGTAAGAAAACGACAGGCTCCGCCGCCCGCGCGAAAAAAAAAGTCTCATACGCAGTGTGCGACTTCTTTGAAGAATCGATTTTTATGGCTCCCCTTTTCTTCGCGGGGAGCTTCACTTTTTCGTCGCCCACCCGCACTGCGAAAGTTGACTTATATTTATTTTTTTTATTCGCACCTTTTGCTCCGTCGTAGCTTAAACTTTTTTTACAAACTAATTTTGGGTCTTTCTATCATTTTTCGCGTTTTCGTTTTTCCAGCCAGTGTGGCCAGATACAAATTTTCCTTTCTCCTTTAAAAAATCTCAGACATTTGAGATTTCTCCCTAAAAAATCCAGTTTTACCCCAAAATTTAAAAATCTGTTAATTTCATGCATTCTGTTTCCATTCCTTCTAGCACTTCAAATAACCCATAAATCTAGGGGGAAAACAACACAATAAATCAAATATTTTGCTGTTACTATTACTCCGCGGCTCCATAATCAGAATATTTTGATTAACTGCCTTATTTTCGTCTGCATCATTACCGGATTTTTATGAAAATAATTAAGTGCAAAATACTGTAACTCGTATGACTCTTTGTGTTTGTGTAATAACGCAAACAGAAAGATGTGGGTGAGAAAATCTGAAAAAGAGAGTAGAAAGGGAGCATATAAGTAGAGAGAGTGCCACATTCAACAGTTGAAAAAGATCAAGAACATGCAACACAGCTCTGAACAAATCTGTAACGGCTTACAACGTAAGTGAACAAAAACGTGAAGATTTACGACGCAAGGAAAATTCGTAACTATCGTAAGTATCGATTTTCCCGCCACGGCAGTTGGTCACACTTAAATCGCTCACGAAATGTTGCCATACTGGGAGGAAAACATTACATGAAACAGTGTCGAATTCCTATTTTTACACACATTTCTACATGTAAAATCGATTCAAAGTGCGTATGTATGTATTTTGAATTTCTACGTGTATAAATGACGTAGAGATGCATGGGTAAGCGAGTGTGTAAAAACGAAGTCAACATTTTCTTGCAGTGTTTTTCTATATCTATTAAATGAAGATTAAATACACTTTGCGCTGGTCTTTTATGCCTTCATAATATTTTAAGTATTAATTTTTCAATTAACTTTATTTAATTTAAATTTCTTACAAGCGCTATTTTGTGTTTTGAAATGTTTGTCCTTGTTGGGTTCTTTAATTTGCTGATTTGTATCAGCATTGTTGTTGTTTCCTTAAGAATTACATCTTGAATTATATCACCAAAATCTGACTCCTTTATCATAACCACTAATTATGAAACCATGTCTTAATGAGACATTAATCTGGCAGCAATTACCTTCTGAACTGAATTCTTCTTCCTGAAATCACTGGTGTATTCCTGTAATTGCGATTCCCCAATGTAATTGCATTTTTAAGTAGTACTTCCTGTTTCGCACTGCTCCTTTTAGCCACAGTAGAACCTCTCTAAGTTAAATCAATATTATATCATGTTTAAAAGAATTAACCATTCTCAAAACCAAATAAGATTTTTAGGGCATTTTGTAATTAAAGCCCTTGGAAGTTTTAATAGCAGCAAAGACAAATGTCGGTTGAGCTCGTTGAGCTTTATTTTGAACTAGTTATTCGCTATCAGATCTAAAGAGCTTGACCCAATTTGTTACCGAGTGATAGAAAGACCCGAATTAAGGTGGTAAAAGTTGGAGTTACACAGAAAATAAATTTTAGCTCATTTCATATTTAAAAATTTTGAAAAATATTAAAATTTGTATAATTTTTAATATCTATTTAACAATTGTATGTCTTGAATTTAAATTTTTTTTAAATACAAATAATTACAATGATTACAATTACTATTTAAAGTTATAAATAAATATAAATAAGGCATAAGATAGAAGTGTTAAATAAATTAAAGAATATAAAGTTAGTGAGCTCCTTATATTTTCGTGAGTGCAGAAAACTAAACCAAGTTCAAGCTGCACAAGCTCGCCTGTACTAAGTATCATATATTGCCCCACAAATTCGAGAGGCTCCTTGACTTTCCCAATTCTGGAGCTGGAGCTGGAGCTGGGACTGAAGCTGAAACTGAAACTGGAGCCCGCCTCCTCGTCATCATCGCCGTGTCAATGAACGCGGCTGCAGGCAAGACCGGCAATCAAATTACAAAGCCCGGCTCCGTGACGTACTGATCGGCAATGCAGGCCTGACGACCTGACTCCGATTGCCCAAAATAAACAACGACCGATACCCCGAGACCGAGAGCAGTTTTCGCTTTCATCGCGCGCTTGGTTCGTTGTTTTTTAATGGCCCGCTCGCTTGATACCTGTTCACGTGCGTTTAGGCGCTCGCCGGAGTTTATAAAGGTTCGGATCGCAGCGAAGGGCGCCACAGTTTCTCGGAAAGACGCGAAGCTGCGTGAGCCGCGCTCGAAAATCAAACAGATAATTTCAAATCCGCGGTTTCGATATCAAACACACTACGAAAATAATAACAAACAAACGGGCAGAAATAATAACAAACAAAAAACTGTCTTGTTGAATTAAAAAAGCGGTTGCCAAGGACAGTTCTATATTGATTGGATAATAATTGTTTGCCTCGTCTTTCAAAAGTAGGTCGATTTGCCAATTTTGTATTTGTATATGTTTGCATTTTGATTAAATCCGGGATTTGAATTCAAATCCACGCCTTGACCCCTAAATCTCCGATTAAAGAGCTCTATTCAAAAGGAGCAAAAAATAAACCTCCAACTCTATCTTATGACACTTTCATTAATAACGAAAAAATAAAGGCAACAAACTATTTAGACATGCAAGCCAGCAAACATGGCAAAACCAGAGTCCGAGCCAGAGCCAGCTTTGCGAATATTAGTTACAAAATCTTCACAAAGACGATCCACATCCCGATTCGCTGGCAAAGTTAAGGTGAAGGTTCATTTGCATAGCAAAAAATAATTCGTGTGGATGCGATGAAGCCAAGCGCAGTTTTACGCAGATTTACGATTTACCCTTGAAACGGATTCATCGAAAAGCCATTAGCTGCCATAAAATGCAAACTGGCTATTGGGGGCTTTACATCCATCTTGGCGAATCTTGTCGCATACTGGCGACGTCTTCAAGAGCAAAGAAAACACTGGAATCGGATGTACATATATATGGTATTGTTATTAGGCGCGATTGCCCCCACGCCTGTGCCAAAATTGGCGAAAAAACGCCCGGGGGGATAATTCTCGCATTTCTAGCGAAAATGAACCTAAGTCAACATCGTTTGGGGATAAGTATTTTATTTATTTTTGGGCAAACAGCAATTCGCTGGGTTTCGCGTGGCCAATATAATTTATGCATGTAAATTCTGGCGCACGTGCCCGTGCCGCCTCCCAGGTCTTGTATTAATCCCTTGCCAAAAAAAGCAAAAACTGGCTGATCATAAAAATATTTCCCAGGCACACGCACTCTAGTCGTTGACCTCTGGCCAATTTCGCAGATACTATTGGGAACATGTGTATTGGGCCTAATAAAGGTGGTAACATTGAACTTTGGTAATGAATAAATAGTGGCTACTTGAGACCTTATGAATCAGCGCGAGTGACAAGTTCGATTGGTTGTTCAAACCTTCAGGTGACTGTTCATTATAGAGACACTATGTATATATTTTCGCAGGTGAATTTCGCTTGAATTCATCAAACTAATCCGCAACAATGAAGTGGAGCTCTGACATTGGGGCGCACTTACGGCTTCGATGGGGCTAATTGATGTTTGGATTGGGCTCCACCTTCCACTTGGCTTAGCCACTTCCATGTTCTGCGTTCGCTCAAATGACGCACTTTCTTCCCCATATAAATTTTAACGAGCTCCTTGTGGCTTAACCCTCTTTAAACCTTGCTAATTTGCACCTTAAAAAATATCTTAGGAAGGTAGATCCACTTGAACCCTAAGTTACTTTGTAATTAAAAGTAAACACCTTTACACGTTTTTAGCTGAATAATAATATTAACATTAGTAGCTCATAGTCCATTCAATAAACTTAGCTTTTAAGAAGGCAAGTAAAGAAAGGGTTAACACACCTCAGGCGTCAACAAGGCTGGGACAAACAGGTGCGGGGGCTTTACACGTGAGTCACAGCCTCTCCCAGTGCGTCGCCAGTTTGTTCCGGTAGGAAGTCGCCGTAACCGTAGCTTTAACCATGTTTATTTTCCCAAGTTCTCCTACTTGAGATTCCTAAGGGCCTGCTAAACAATTAAACAACTGAAACTCTGTTCCTCCCGCTTCCAGCTGCCGCCCGGCATGGAGCTGCACTGGAGAGTGGTCATAACAGTCGGCATATGGGCCCTGGCCATTGAGGGGGCCATCAACGAGTCGACTCTGCGTCACGATCGCTACGATTATGGACTTTTCAACGCTAGCCTGGACTTAACTCCAGAACTGTCCTCGTCAGAAAATGAGAATGTCGTTCTGCCATCGAAGCACGAGCCACATCTCATCCGGAGCTCTGTGATCTTTGGGCTAACCAAAGTGGCCAACGAGAGCAACGTGAGTCCCAGCTGTCACGCTCACTTGCAGCAGGTGCAAAGGGGAATCCTCTCGAAGCAACCATGGGCCATGAAGGGTAAGTAACCGGGTAATGGGTTGGATATATGTACATATATAACATGCTGTTTTATCCTTCCAGTTCTCGATGCCTCGGGGACCAAGCCGTCGGGCTTTGTTTTCGGCCAAAACTACTGGCTGGGTAGCCGGGAGGCATGTCGTGGCGTCCAGAGACCCGTGGGCATCACTCTGTCCCGGAACTACGAACGCGTGATGCACTACGGAATAATCACCCAGCAGGCACCCTTCGCGATGGACTACCGGGTGATGTACCTGCGCCACCAATCGCCATGGCAGGTTGAGATCAAGGTGATGTCCGAGCAGGTGCTGCACATCGGTCTGTGCCTGCCGAGCGCTTGTGGCTCCGAGGAGGTAAAGCAACTGGCCAGGGACTACGTGGCGGGGAACACGTTCGCCGAGGATGACATTTTCGACATGCAGCCGGAGGTGCTGTACATGAAGGACCTCAAGCTGAGCGAGCGCTTCTTCCAGCGCCTAAGCTTCCGGATGGTGGTGGTCGCGCTCCTGGTGACCGGAGCTCTGATGCTCTGCGCCCAGCAGCTGCGCGTGGCCAAGCGGGGCGATGATCCGGTTCCGGGTCTGGCTCCCGTTGAGTCTGAGCTGTGGCAGGCGCTGGACTCTCTTCTCAAGTGGCAGCCCCTCGAGAATGTCGTGTCCTGCTTCGATGTCGCGGACAATTGGAAGAGGATATCGGCCATGCGCGAGAACAGGTCCGGGGAGATTCCCATTATGAACGGCCTGCGATCCGTGTGTGCCATCTGGATCCTGATTTTCCATGTTGTGTGGTATATGTACTTCACGGTCCACAACAAGACGGTGCTGATCTCGTACGCCGAGAAGGCGGCCTTCCAATATGTTTCAACTGCTCCGCTCCTCGTGGATGTCTTCTTTACGATTAGGTGAGTCTGGAGAATGTCCTTTTCTTCTATAAGTGTTCCTTAATATTCTCGATTTGAACCCCTTTTGTATGATTTCCCATCGTCTTTCAGCGGCTTCCTGCAAACGTACAACTTCCTGAGAAACGCCAAGCAGCTGGAAGAAGTGCGTCGCAACGGACTGGCTGGCAATGTGAAGCTCTTTGGTAAGCTGCTGTTCCATCGCTATCTGCGTCTGGGTCCGCTCTATCTGGTCGTGATGGGCAGCGTGGACCTGGCCTTCGCCTACATCGGGGACGTGTCCGTCTTCCACATCAACGAGCGATTCGACGAGCTGTGCACGGAGCACTGGTGGCGCAACCTGCTGTTCATCCAGAACCTCTTCGATCACCGGGAGATGTGTGCCAATTGGAGCTGGAGTCTGGCCTGCGACATGCAGTTCTTTCTGCTGGCGAACCTGGTGCTCTTCGTCTACGCCAGGTGAGTGGGTGCTGAGGAAGGTCTGATCTTAGAGCTATAGATATTTTGAACTCATTTCAGACACCAGAAGGTGGCCAAGGCAGTTACGCTGGCCGGACTCGTGGCCACTATAACCTGGTCCTATGGCATCGGTATCAACCACAAGTTCGAGTTCTCCTTTGACGCCACCTATGCAACCGGCACCCAGATATACACGAGTCCCTTCGTGAGGATCCTGCCGTACATCGTGGGCGCCATTGCCGCCTGGTGCCTCCAGGAGCAGCGCTTCCAAATGGAGCTAAGCGAACAGCAGACCCGCTGGCTGTGGCACCTCAGCGTCCTGGTATTCCTGGGCTGCATCTACTCCACGGTGAAGCGGGATCTGGGCCACCTCATCACCATATCGCTGTTCGTCCTGGGTCGGGGCCTGTTCTCGCTCACCGTTTGCTGGATGGTGGTGGGCAGTGCCTCGGGGAGCGCCGTCTGGTGGTCACGACTGCTGGAGGCCAAGTGCTTCCAGCACCTAAATCGCCTTTCCTATGCCATATATCTCTTAAATCCTGTGGTGATTTCCCTGGTCTACAGTCTGACCAGTACGAGCTCCGATGCCGATCCCTTCATGCTGGTGGGTTATAGTCGTTCAGCCTCCTGAAACAGCCTGCAGCCTCTCTGCCGACAGTCGAGGAACTTTCTTTATTACAACTTCAAATAATATTTCCCCTTTTTCTTTTAGAGCGTCGTGTGTTGTGGCTTTACGATGATCGTGTACCTCGCCTCCATCGCCTTTTCGCTGGCCTTTGAGTTGCCATACAGCAATCTCTCGGGATTGCTGCTGAGGCGAGAGGGAAAGCCCAAGAGCGCCTAAACTGTGATTACTACTCCCAATGCCAGCATCGCATCTAAGTCAGTTATTGATAAGAAATTATAGATTTACAAAACACTCGTTTCGGGCTTTCACTGGCGGAAGGTATAAAAGCTACCAGCCCTTTAGTTCTTTAGTTTTAAAGACAGTTTTTGGCTGAAATGTTTATACCCGGTACCCATAGGGTACAAGGGTATTATAAGTTAGTGCCAACCGAAAATG
>JAEIIF010056256.1:0-10099 GCA_018874455.1 Drosophila trapezifrons | reverse complement strand
GATGCCTCCTTCTGCCTGTTACATACATTTTCGGTTTTCACTAATCTATAATACCCTTGTACCCTACAGGTACCGGGTATAAAAATAATGTAAATAAGTATTTTTAATATCTTATGTTTAGAAATTGTCTTTCTGTATCAAATATAATGTACAGTTTAAATATTATTGTATTCCCACAATTTTATTCCCAGAATACTATTTAAATTTACTTTTTGAATATATTTTATCTCAATTAATTTATATATTTATTTAAATTATGTTTCATTATTAATTTTTTTTCTCTGTGAAATAGCAATAAATGTTGCCATTGGTTTTTCTCTCACTCACTCAGTTTGTTTTGCTGTGCGGCCATGAAATTGAAAATGCGTAAAAATGGTTGGAGTTGGCGGTCAACTTCCTCCACATAAGCATTCACCTTGAGTGGGGTTTAAATATATATATATATTTATATAAAAATAAATGTGAGAAAAGAAATTTCTTTCTTCTTTTGTTAGACGATGGCAGACATTGCTAAATCAGCCTCATAAATACAAGTCAAGCGTCATAAATGTTTTTTTAGTTAGGCTCACATGAATGATTCTTTCTTGTTTACTAAGCACCATTTAAATAAACATAGACACGGGGTTTAACCCGCAACAAAAAAAGGGACCAAGTCACGGTCAAGAAATAGGGAACTTGGGGAAATATGAAGCGAGAGGATTGAAAGGGAAACAAGTTGAAGGACACAACAAACTCTTTAAAAAGTTTTAAGCGGTTTGATATATGATATAGCAGAAGGGTTGAAGGAGGTAAAATTTTATTGGTAAGGAAGAAGGAGAAATTTAAATAAATTTAAAGGAAAGTCTCTCAGATATGGAAGCTGGAAAAATTGTGAAATCTAGATAAAAGTATACAAAATATTTTATTACCTATGATGTTTCTCTCAACTTCATTCATATAATGTTAAGCCACAAAAAGTCAAGCTTCCCCTATTTTTCCTTCCTTTTTCGATCGAATTATTTATTATTCTATTTCATTACATTACCCAACCCACTGCATATAATTATTATTAAATATTGTTGGCTTTTATCTGCTTATTTCCATTCCTCTTTGATTCCAATAAAAATTGGGTTTGCTCATAAATATCAATGGAATTTATGGGAACGAAGAGCCTTTTCGCATCAGAAATTGAAAGAAATCTCTTTAGCCTCAGAAACATTCCTTGTCACTTTTTGCCACTTGTCGTCGTAGGCTGCGGATGCAAAATATCAATAACTCAGGGCGCCTCATAACTTGTAATAGCCTCCCCTCGGCCCCTGAAAAAACGCAACCCAACCCTTAACGGGCTTCCAGCTTTCTGCTCTTTATGATCCCTCCATCCTCATAAAATTCCCATGCACTTGTCGTACCCACTCATTGTGTCAGTTGCTCGGAACGATGAATTATTTTGGCTACCCTGGATTAAATATGGTATTATTGGGCTAGAGGATGGCTTTGTCTGGGATTATATTGGGTGATATGTAAGTTAAGGGGAATAAGTGTAATGCCTTTTTAAAGAATGTAAGCTTCTAATTCAAATAATATGTAGTTGTTGCCTCATAGCTCAGTGACAAGTAAATAATACAATTTAAGAACAGAGTCTTGGAAATTATATCAGCAAGAGTATAGATTTTTCTTTAGAATTATTCCTTTAATATTATTAAGTGTTTAATTAGTTGTATGTAAGTATACAAATATGTTTCAGTTCCCAGCAAAATAAGCAATTTTTTTCTGACTGATTAACCTTAACATCTTTCGTGGTTTTTGTATCATATACACGTTTTGTCGCTGAATTCGTACTTGGGAATTCCAAGTGCACTCCCCCAAATTATTTTACGATTTATGTGGGTAGGAAAGAGGGGGTTCCTTTCATGTTTGACTTTATGTTCCGTTATGGCATTATAATCCGAATTCTACAATACCTTTTTTAAATATAATTAATTTAGATTAAAACAGAAAACCCAGAAAATCTTAATGGTGACAGTATCGACAAAATATTTTATTAATTTATTTGACTTGCTCTTTCCAGGGTATTTAATAATTCGATCCTATAGGCATCCTTCTGCCTGATTCGATTTTTTTTTGTTGCGGCTATGGCGTTTGTCAGCATTTGCTACTGTCTCTGGTTTTGTCTGCGGCCGGCAGGCAATAAAACGCTTTTGTTTGTGGCTTTATAACCAGCACCGGCCACAAAGTAAAAGCCGGCCGCCACCGCAGTCCGGGTATCGGGTGCTATTAACTAGTCACTCTGGCAAAGGTGGTGGCCAGGTAGGTGTTGCGATCCCTGATTATGTTGTGTTGATATAATAAATCTTGCTGCTGCGCCGTAAACACTTTCCCCGATCCAGAGCCCCGATGATGCCAGATAAGATCCATGGTGGACGAGGGGCGAATAATACGAATTTGGCATTTCACTTTTCGCACAGACAAGCTGGCGACCTTGCCGCCGCCAAATTTAAAACATATCAAACAAACAAATCAAAAACAGACAGAGCGAGATGGACGAGCGCTCGCCGCAATTTGTTTTATTTGTCTGAAACCATTTCAAAGTCAAACAGTTTTGCACAAGACTGTTTTTGGCGGAAGTGGCCACAATCAGAGCCAATTATAATGATTTACAAATCGAGAGAATCGAGAAATATATGCAGAGAGCCATCAGGGGAATAAGTTATGGTCCAAGCCAAGGTCGACGGGAGAACCAAATAATAATCTCACATAAACGGTTCACAGAGGGGGGAATATTAAACACAGGTTTTCACTTGATTTACGCTTTTTTAATTCTATTTGTTTAGGGCTTAAAAGCAATTCCCCTAAAAATAACCCTTTACCCACGCCACTGCCTCTGATATACATAATTGTTTACAAAATTAACAAGAACTACAAGCTAGCGCACAAACTTTTGATTTAATTTATTATGTGTTCATGAAATTTGTTGTTGGCTTTGGCCTTTATTTTGCAACAAAGTTTTCTACAATTTAATTGCCAAAATTTCAGGTTTTTAATTAAGTTGTAACCATAATTAAGTATACGCACCGTGTGATCAAAAAGGGTTGTAATTTATACTTGCTTATTTTCTATAAGCGAACAGCGTTTGGTTGTTGAATTTTTACCACTTTGTTACCATTTTTTGTCTTTTGTTTATAGATATTAAGTATACGCAACGGGTAAATACATTAGATTTTATAAAATAAACTCTAAAAATGTTTCTCTAAAACGTTTTTGGACGAATAGTAGTATTTTGGCACTAATTATTCGCCTATTTTATATATATTAACTATACGCACCGATTAAACAAATATTATTTATCAAAAAAATATTGAATACTAATACTTTTTGTTATTCAATTTCTAAATTTTGTACATTCCGGATGAAACAAAAAAGATTTAATGTATATTTATGGCAAATGATTATTAGTTTTTTTCCTTGTACTGCTTTTATGTGTTTTTATAAATAGTTTTTTATTTGGCTTTGGTTTCCTGTTGTTTGGTTTCTTTTATTGGTTTATTATTTGAATTACTTTGATAATTGTTTTGGTTTTGGATTGGTTTATTTTTTCACAAATTTTTAAAATGCTTTTTATAGTACTTTTTAATCGTTGCTCTCTTTTAACTTGATTATTTTTAATGTTCTTTTATTTAATTGTTTTATAGTTATATTTCTTTATTTTATGATTTATTTTCCTTTGAATATTTTGATAGTTTTTCGGAATTTCATGTCTTGTTGACACTCCAGCTTCCTGTTGCGTATTAAGCCGCTGGCTCATAGCAATTATGCTTTTATATATCCAACTTGTACCGCTGCCAATGCCATCGAAGTGGTTTTATTGCGACGCAACGCCAGCCGATGCGTTGCCATTGTAAAACAATAATAAAAATCACACGGAGTGCGGCTGAGCGCCACCCACTCTTGCCACACTTTTCCACCTTCGCAGCGGTTCAGGACAGATGTAAAATGCAAAAGAGTTCGGCAAGGAAGTGCACCACACGATATATATACGCAGAGATATAGGGATAACACGAAACCGGGAGCAGAGTCGTCGGCAGAGTCCGCAACAACAAATCGGGTAAACTTTTCCTCTGCAACCGCGACGCGTCGCATCTGCTGCGCTGCCGTTGGCGGAATGAAGCTATCCGAAGGCAGCGGCAACAAAAAAACACAGCAACAAGTTCGCAACAAAAGTTTATAAGCATCGTAAAAGCGCGCGCAATATTCACTGGCAAATATGCGCCGGAAACATGTCTCGTTTGGGGCAACATATGTTTCCAATTGCCATGTAGCCAATGGGAAAAAGAGGAATAAGAATGAGAAAAGCCTTTGAGAAATACTTAACACGTATTGAGGCCACACTAAGGATAAATTATGAAAATAAACAAAAAATTATTCATTTAAAGTATTCCGTAAAAAAACAAAGTAATAAGGCAATGGCATCTCTTAACTAGAAAACCATATTTTGAAGGTTTTGCTGGCTTAATAGAAACTTATATGATTAAACCGGTGTCTTAAATATTTGTTCTGGCTCTTTGAATATATATTTTCAAGTTTATAATTCTTAAAAAGTTTTAAGAATAAAAATATATGTTGTGTAATGCCTTTAAAGTGTTTACTGGCATGAACATGCATAGAATAAGGAAACAAACAGGGATGTTTGTCTTAGTAAGTTCTTATAATGTATTCAACTTGTTTTCACTCCCAAAGCAGATTTAATATTTATAAACGTTTATTTTTGTGTGTGCCCTGTACAAAGGCTAAGCACTACAGCTTCCCAAAAGGTCTTGCTTTAAATTGAAGTATAAGTAGGACTAAAACAACTTTATTTCATTAAAAAATTATAAACAAATATGTTATTTTCTTGAAGTATATCTTTAAACTGGGAATGAACCTTTCAATTATATTCTGCTGTAGTATTAAGGTTTTATAATTTAACTATTACGTAAATTTAAGGTATTCGTTAAGAGACGAGTTTAACTACCTGAGGCGAATGAAGTGCAAGCGAGATGGAGATAGAAGGTTGCAATATTATTGTCTTATAACTTTCGTATTTATCATCCGATTATCCACAAGTTTGAAAATTAAGCTCAGTAATAAGTATATACCTAATGTTTTGTTTATAATATTTTTATTTATAAATATAAGTTAACATTTTATTAGAATAACTAATTTCACAAAATAAAATATTGCTTGGCTAATTAATAATAGCCCAGAACTAGTTAAAGGTGTTCCAGAAACCCCCCCAAGAGTTCTTTAAATGCACAGAATTTTCAGACCCAACTTGACCCACAATTTGTAATCCGAGGAAGCTATAATGTTGCCAACGACTAACGGCATTTATACCCGTATTCCTAGACTCCATTACAAACAAGCTGCCACCGTGGGGTGGCAATTGAATTTTGGGCCCAGCTGACCTTCACTTAACATTAGAGACCCAAAAAAACAAAACAAACACAAACCTAATAAAAAAAATATATTCGGTGGGGAGGGTATGCAAACATTTTCCATGTAATTGGAAATAAGCCATGCCCTAATGCTACGCCAAACACACACCGCCCACACACACACGAACACTGCGAGAAATGTTTACACGAATTTTGCACGCGCTGAAGACCCCCTAAATAACCATCCCCTATGTACGTGAATTACCCCCTCCAGCACTATATAGAGAGGAGCCCACCGACTCGCCCCCTCATCACCGGTGTGCATCGCGCCCGTCGAAGACAAACAGGCAATGTGGCAACCTGTTGACATCGAAACGGCTCGTGGCACGTCCACTAATTGCTCCCGACAGTGGCAACAGGTTGGATTTTGTCAGCCGAGCTGAATGAACATTAATTTCGGCCAACGCTAACGCAAACGCCTTTCGCTCGACCCCCGGGCCATGCCGATATTCGGTT
Source organism: Drosophila trapezifrons (assembly GCA_018874455.1). NCBI lineage: Eukaryota > Metazoa > Arthropoda > Insecta > Diptera > Drosophilidae > Drosophila > Drosophila trapezifrons. The sequence goes on along the minus strand of JAEIIF010056256.1, from coordinate 4,193 downwards.
GATTTACGTCCGTCCACCTTAAGCCCTGGTCCACCTTAAGCAACCTTTCGGCCCCCACCACCTCTCATTCGCTCGTCACACCCCCCTCTGTCACTTTGCATTCTTGTTGTTTACGGGATAAACGACCGAAAGGTGTTAAAAACATCAACAACCCCTACCCCTTTTTGTTTTTTTGCCCCTTAAAAATATCTTAGACTTACGCAGGCAAAAAAAAGGCTAGGAAAGTGAGGGTGGAATACGTTTTTGAGCTGGCAGCTTTTGTATGTTAATTGGAGCTTAAAAACACAAATATTTTTAATTTGTCAGCATATGGTCTTGGCGAATAATATCATAAATAGAAAACAAGCAAAAAAAAAACAAGGTATTCTTGTATTAAAAGAAAGCCCCATTAGAATAATTTTTTAATGTATTTTTTTGGTTTCTTAAATAATTACTTTAGTTTCTATCTTATTAATTAAATTCCATAAAGGAATCGTTGTTCACAAATTTGTAATATTTGTTTGCTATTTCTTTAATATAAAAAAAGCTTTTATTTATGCTTTGATTGACTAATTTTCAGGAAATGCATTATAATTCCCAAGTACGAATTCTGCTTGTCTTCGGTCAACATTTTTGTCTTTATTAAATACATGAAGCTGATCTATAGTAGATATATATTATTTAATTCATATTTATATAGTAATATGTTATCTATATTACCTACAACTATAAAATACAATATAAAATACAAAGTAACCACTGTACGATACATTAAGAAACAGTTACCGTTGCCATTTATCGCATTTTCCCCTAATCTCATTATTTTCAATAAGCCTTTTCCGAGATATCGCAACACACTGTGCCACCTTTAGCCATTTCCTTTGACCGCCTCTTTCGCCAAGTGTTTTCAAAATTCTATTTATGGCGGCCAATAAATCTTGCCCCGCCTCGTCATTATTACCCTCATTATTACCTGAGTCAGCGAGCTTGATCTAAGAGCTTCGGAAAAGCTTTTTCTAGCTAAGCAAAACAAAAATTAGAAACAAAGAAAACAAAATTCGTTCGATCAATTGCGAAAATATTTACCGAAAATCGGAATCAAGCGTATGCTCGGATTTATTTGGATTAATTGACAGTTTTTCAGTTGACAAATTAGGCGAATTAAGATCTGTGACAGGCCAATCAGTGCAATTCGTTGGAAAGAAAAGTGAGTGGGAAAATTGGTTACAAACAGAGATTTGCATGTGTCAACAGTATTCGGATGCTGCAGCTCATATACACTGAACGAAAGAAAGGGGAAAGGGTATCCCAGACATCTGTTTATCAATGTGAAAATTAGTTGTCTCCCAATTAGATCGAAATTAGCAGCCCCGATATCATTCGGCGACAGCTGTGCTCGTGCCCATCGAAAGATTCGATTAAGGGGACTCCAACTTCGGTAAATTTGTTTATCTTCAGATATGAGAGGCAGTCTGCCCTCATACTCTTTTTTTTTTTTGTGGTGTTTCCTGTGGGTTTTGGATAATAAAACAGTAGAACTTATTTAAAGCGACTTTTTTACTTTAATAAAAATTATACATTTTAAATTTGTAACTATTTAAAAAGTAACTCTGTAAAGTATATACTAAAATTTACAATAAAAAAAGTATAAGAACCTTTTAATTTAAAATAAGTATATTTCGTTTAGCTTTCCTTAATACAATAACATTAAAATTAAGCTTAAGTACTTTGTAGTTATGTTAAAATATATTTTCAACTTAATTGATATTAATTTTTATTATTTATACGGGGTGCCCCAGTTATGAAATCACTTAAAAAGGTGTCTAAAAGTATGCTACAAAATGTGTATTCGTAAAAATACCCGAAATTTGCACTGAATTTGGAGCATCATATATTTTATTGCATACTTTTAGACACCTTTTAAAGTGATTAAAAAACCCTAGTGATTTCTAGAGCAGATAATACAAATTTTAAAAATGTTCAAAAAAATCACAATAAAATCCTCCTGAAAGTATGCTTTTCTTTGGCGAACGGTATTTAATGATCGGGTATCATTTTTTTTCCTTGTCTAATTTATTATTTGCGGTTTCAGTTAAGGAGCTCCGACTGTATTTATATCGTGTGTAAACAGTTTGGCCTGGTCAGGTCTGGATTTGTTTTGGGTCTGGTCTGCGTCTGTGTTTGTCTGAGCATGCTTTTGGAGCATGCTCTCCGGTTTCCAGACAGCGTGATTCACTTTGCCAGTCAACCTCTACAAGGAAATATCTTGGCCACCTGCCAATGATGATATGATAGAGAGTTTCCCCTGTTTTTCTTACATCATAGATCTCATGTAGAGTTGTAAATAATAATAATTGCAATTTGGAAAATTTCTTTGGCAATGGAAGATTTTGTTATGAAAAGTTGATAAGAAGGTGGATGAGTATTTACTTGAACTGTCTTAAATGGTATCTTAAGCAGGGAACCATTAGGGATTTTATGTATATGTAAATATTATTTTTATATAGTATTTTTTTATGTATAGAAACAAAAGAAGATCATAGAAGACTCAAGAAATATTTAATTGAGGTTTTTAATGCCATTGACTAAAAACGTTTTTAAAATTCGTATAAAAAGGGTCATTTATTTATTTTATTGTTTTGTAAAATAATGCATGTAATATTTAAAGTAGGATTTATTTAAATTTTTGTAATTTTGCTTTAGTATTTTTTAAGTGTTTATATAAAATATGCAAGGCAAATAAAATAATATTTAATGAGAGCTACTGATCCTTTTTTAATCGATTTTTCCAGTATTTCTTAGGAAATATTTATATCATGAACATTATTTAAAATCCACCTTTATATAAACCCCTAATGGAGATACCCCAACTGCTTAACCCTACTGAGTCTGGAACCTCCCACTAATTCCCTCCCACACCCCCATTTTCGTGGCTTTCGCGTGTCGCGCTCATGCTGCGACTATTTTTAGTCACTCTGCGCCGTCGCCTAATCAATTCCGCTGCATGTAACAAATATTTGTGCCCGAAATCGCGTTGACAGCGCACTGAGGTTTAGTCTGGGAGTGAATGGGGGCTAAGAGTGGGATGGACCGCCCACTGGGACACGCTTATCGTCACGTCAAAGGGATTTGGCGAGGACAGACTGCGAGGACATAACCAGATTTGCATTCTCATTGCTAATTAGCGACGGGGCGAATGTCTCTGCGGTGTGGTGTGGGTGGAATTTATGGATTTCGGTTTTTGTTTTATGACCCTCGAATTTGAACTTAACGATGGATGTTGGTGGAGGTGGAGGTGGAGGCAATGCACGCACCGTCCACGAAGGCAACGCATGATGCACTGAATCAGAGCATCTGGACGGGCGCACTGCCTTTGTTCGCCAAACAAAAACCTGGCGACAATGTTTGAGGAAATCACCGCCAACGGATTATTATAAAACTGCAGCTACCGGAGAGGCAGCAACTCAATTTGCCTCGCAGATCCATCAGGGATAGGTGTCGAGATCGCCGATAGCCACTCCTAGAGAACCCCGCAAACACTTCACTGAATAAAGGTGAATTGATCTCCAGAGATAATCGTGACCAAGTGATAATCAACCGGGAGAGAGGGTCAGAGAGACTCCCCAGAGAGTTAGATTTCTTATCACCCGCCGGCGGAGAGAACTCACTATCTATCAGAGCGCCTTAAAAGCGAGTCTCAGTTAGAGAAATCGCACAGTTTGAACCGAGACACTGAGACCTCAACACGCTGATAAGAAATCCCAAACGCGGAACTAATCCTCTTCCCATTGCATTTCCAGTGAAAACCTTCGTATTTATTTTCATTTGCCTTCTGAGCGGAACAAGAAGCCATCAAGAGATCGAGAAAATGCCGGAAAAACAAGTGGCACCTGTGATTAACAACCTGGAGGAATTCGAGCAGAATCTGCCCGGGTAAGTCGGAGTTATTTAACGGAAGTGTGACCTTGTCGCTATGTCATGTAATGAGCAAACTATACTGATAAGCTATACGCAAAATACTCAGCATCTGTGTACCTCTCCCGCTTAGCTAACTGATTGTCATCGTATTAATAAACCGAATTAATAAAAGTATCATGACACAGGGCACAAGTTCTCATTAATTAGAGTTTTCATTAGAGGCTTGACATAGGATCTTACGTAAGTGCGAGGAAGACGACTATACGCACTTTCAATGAGAGATTAATACATTAATT
>JAEIIF010056246.1:0-68008 GCA_018874455.1 Drosophila trapezifrons | reverse complement strand
AAGTCAGTTATTGGCACAAAGGACATCGAGTTCTCCCTTTCAGCAAATTTACCCCCTTGGACGCCTTTCTTCCCATCTATTTTTTATAAACCGATTTTTGCACAGCTTCCTATCCGGCTGCTGTTTGTTTAACACCTACAGATCCTCAAGGACCTGCATTCCGAGCCAGAACGATGATTCTTTACGGCCAGTGAAGGCCCTTAAAAAAGCGAGGAACCTGTTACAATACAATGAGATCAGAGTGGAGTTGAGAGGAGTGAAGAGCCTTGCATAACTCCGAACTGAGAAACTAAGAGGTCCCGGGCCGAGCGCGGCAGGTAACTCTTCGGGGCCTGTAATTCATATTTTCCAAACAATTTCTCTACGCAACTTTAACACTTTTGTTCGGCATAATTTCCAGGTTTCGAATCCAACCGAACTCTATTCTTGGCCCATAATAAAACCCTCGAGAGCCGAGGCGGGAGTCTTGGCTGAAAACTGGAACTGAAGCTGTTCTTGAAGAGGCCGCGAGACTCCGTCTTCTCCCAGTGTGTCACCCAAATGCTTTCCAGGAATTCGAGCTCACAGATCTGGGAATCGCCATTCAAAAAATGATTCTGGTCAGGCCACGAAAATCCCATTGAGATATGACCTAAAGATATATAACTAAGACCAGACGAAGAGCGGTTGATTTGGATATTTATGGACTCATTTGTTTATTTCCATTAATGTTATAGTAAAACCCTGTCTGACTCTGCATACTTTTACTTCTTACTCCTAGCAGGACCACTGATGATCAAGAGAGCGACCAGGAGAGCGGCCAGGAACTTCATGTTGTTGTTAGTTGTTTTTGATTTGGTAAGCGAACCAAGGATCACGGCTTTATATAGCCAACTTTTGGTTGCATAAGTGAAACAATTTAGTTGGTAATGGTAATGGTCGGATTGGAAATTAATTACAAGGCGTAAAAGGTACTTTTCTATTATATAATATAGTTAAAGTGCAGCAAATCAGCTACTTGGGAATTTCTGGCTGTACAAGCATTAAAAACTAGCAAAACAAATGTCAATGATCGATTTCAATTGTACATTATATTGAAAATAAATGGAATTTCCATATTTAGATTTTAAAGAAAGAACTGCCCATCAATTTAATTATTTCACTTACAAATTATTATTATTATTATCTTGGATTGTTTTTCTAAAATCAACAACTAAAAACAAGTTTTATTGTGGAAAATTCGAATTAGTTTCTTTGCAATATTCTTTTTTCCTCCTACAGTTTCCAGTCCCCTCACAATTAGTTAATTTATTTGTCCCGCTAAAAAAACATAAGAAATCCAAAGGCCTTTCAAAGGACACGTTTGGCAGCCTCGCTTTAATAGTGGACAATCCCATTCATTTGGGCCGGACAAAGGCCATTTAAAAACCCATTTCATACAATTAATAACAATAAAATTACACTAAAATTGCAACAACATCGCACCACACCCCCAGCAACAAAGGACACAACGGCGACAACGGGTCCTTTGTCGCCGCATCTGATCCACTTGCCACCGAGGCCGCTATTCAAAGTAACTCGTAACTCTCAGTGGGCTTCATTCACAGGACACTGCCTCGGGATCGGGATATAGAATATATAACAATTGGCACTCGACTTCGGGGCCGCACATTGCACGTGCGTGGGCCGAACAATTGTCCTGCGACCTGCAATTGTCTCCCACATGTCCTGATCCGCCGCTGCACTGTCCTGCAATGTCCAACCGACATCCCATTTTTTCTGTTTAAAACCAGCGATGTGAAAATATCCCAGGACGTGATTTTCATGGAGTTTTTTTTCACGCTCGCATTGTTTAAGCCAGTTCATTAGTTTGCCAGGACTCGAGTTCATTGCGCAGGACACGTTCGAGGGCTCGTCTCGGGGAAAATGCCGCCAAAAAGCAAGGAGTCGAGTGATTTTTCCCCGTCGGCCGAGCTTTGCCGCCTCAGCTGCGGTTCTTTTGGTGTTTGAAACATTAAACTAATTTATCACCAAAATATATGCCAAGATACAGGACAGGAGCGCACCGGATCCTTGGGAAAGGACACCCCTTTCCGGGTGGGAATGTGTTGGGCTTTTGTGTCTACTTACCATAATGAAAACATTTTCAAATATTTTATGCAAAGTCCTGACATGACCTCTGCCGATCCCAACCGCGTCTCCCGTTGCGTTTGATGTCCTGTCGGAGTGTCCTGACTGGGAACTGCAGCGAGCACACATCCCTTACCAGTTCCGTAATTTGCCATCTGAACTAGTTTTCGGGATGATGGCCCTCTGTCATTATGCAGATTTCTCAGGATCCCCCCCAAAGGAAAAAGTGGCAGAGGAACTCTCGCACTTAGTGCCTCGGGTTTTACGGGGGTCATCGTGTCTTTGATGTCCTGGTTTTTAGTTCTCAGTTCCCAGTTCTCACAGGATGTACGAGTGTACGTGGAACATGTGAAAACCCATAAACCTTGAAAGCACAAAGAGAACCAGATAACGATCCTGGCGATCCCGAAAATGTATCAAGAAACGGGGCAACAAAGCCGCAAAATCGAGGCCAATCCATTTGCAGGACCATATACCACCGAATATATATATATGACGGACTGACTGCTCGGGTTTGACTGTCTAAGCCGCAGGTACAAAGTGATTAGCCTCCGCAATTAGGATCGGGATGCCCCGGATCCCAATAAAAGCCAAATTGAATCAGGATCTAGTGGAGGAACCTGCTAGGATGCAGCTGATAATGGCAGAGAATTGCGTCGTCACAGGTTCACCTAGGATATCTAGAGGGGGACAGGGACCAGGGTCTTGAAGTAGAACAATTTTTTAACATCAAACGAATAAAGGTCCCCCGCACACACTCGCAGGCACTCTCTACGAAAAAGGAGCTGCTCCTGGCTGCTGATTTGTTGCAAGATTTCTGTGTAAATGGCATAAAAAACGGGTCGGGAATCCAGGCGACAAGCCGTGGGATCGCTGCGGCCGGCATCCGTGGATCGCTCTTGTTCAGGTTGTTAATGGCACGACGACCTGCTCACAATGCCGGACAATTAACACGGCCAAGAGCAGCAACAACAGTGGAGTTTTTTCTGGAGGCACATCCTTGGGAATCTTGGGCAAAACAGAGACCAGAAATATAAAAAAGAAAGAAGAAATCAAGGCCCACAATTTAATTCTTCGTATGAATTGTATTTTGTTTTTTTTTTTTCATATTTTTTTTTGTGGATCATTCAAGGAAAGGCAGTGCCGCCGTCAGCTGATCCAAGGGGATTAATTATGTTGACAGGTTGCCGCAATTGGAGTGCCTTCGTCGGGGTTTCAGGGCTCGAAATATGTGATCGGAAAGTGGAATTAACTTCTTGGCTAGTATTTCCTTTTTTTCATTCAAGCCACTCCTTTGATTATTTCCCAGAATTACCCTTTGGGTTTCCCCTTTTCTTTTAAGAGGTGTGATCCTTTATCTTAGTTTATTTATAAACATTTCAATATGATTTCAATTAAATATTTCAAGGGGGAATTGGAAATCTATTTCTAGTATACTTTAAAGTGTACTTAAATTTCTATAATACGTTAATGGAATCTTTGGCGTATTTTCTAGGTTGCTTCATATTTTAGTTATTTTCTTTAGCCCCTTTCAGCTATATCTTTGTTTTCTATTTAATTAAATATGTCCAAAGAGGGAAATTCAAATGTTTTTTAATATTTAAATAAAAAATAAGTCATTTTCTAAGACTTTTCCTGTCACTTGCAATATTTCTTCTACTTAAAAGCGTTTTACCATTCTATTTTTTATTGGCCAAATATTTTTCCCAAGAGTCATGCTTTTCCCAGGCTCAGAAATTGCATCTTTAGAGTTTTGCAATCACTACTAATATTTTTACCATTCATTTTCTTGATTTCCCTTACTTTTCTTGGAATTTGCAAAGCATCCTTTGGGGTTTCCTTAAGAGACCGCTCAAGCCCATTGCATAAATTGCAATTTCTGTGGGAAAATAGGAAATGATTTGGCAAATTCGAGCACAAATATTTTCGCTGGAAGTGCGATAAATATTTGATGAAACCTTTGAATTAAATTCGAAACCCCCTTCAAGGTCGCTCCCCCGAGAGTGTGTCGTGTCGCCGTGAATGGAGAATATTTTGTGTAATGGCTGGAAAATAAATTCCGATTCATAAACCGAAAAATCGTGGCCGGATGAAAGGAGGCAGTAGGCCGAAAAGGCAAAAACTCAGCTGGAATGCAGTTTGAATGTCGCCTCAGGTGACAAATTGTAGGTTGCCGCTGCTGCTGGCACAGGTTGCATCCTCTAAAAAGGACTCGCCTCGAAACGAAACTCAATGACGCGGCAGGTTCCGTCAAAAAAAAAAATGTGCCATTTCGCACCTCCATAAAAACGTGTCCCGAATGGGTTTCCAAGACGTCAAGACTTGGCTCAACGATTTCCATCAATGAGACGACCTTCGTCTTTGGTTGCATAATGTTGACTGCCGGGAGGCGGAAAGTTGCACATGGACTCTAATGTGCGATTTGCATGTGCGATTCCGAATCCGATTCCAGCGTGAAGGGGTCAAGGGTAAACAGGATGTGAGCCCCGAACCCCGTTTACTGCCTGTTTACCCAACGCGATTTGGCGCGCAAAAATCAAGGCGCATCCTTTGCACTATTTTGTACAGTGAGAACAATTTAGAGAGCTAAGAAGAGGTCTAAAAATAAATAAAAAAATATTGTTTTATCATATTTTATGTCGGAATAATAACTAATAAATAAATATTAGCTACTTAGCTTAGCTCGAACTCACGATCTGCGGACTTCATACGGACAGACGGGCAAACGGACAACGGACAGTCCGACAAACGGACAGATGGGCAACGGACAGACGGACAAAGGGAGTTATTATATTAAAAAAAATATTATTTTATCATATTTTATCTCGGAATATAAACTAATAACTAAATATAAGCTACTTATCTTAGTTCGAACTCACGACTTGCGAACTTCATACGGACGGGCAAACGGACAACGGACAGATGGACAAACGGACAGACGGACAACGGACAGACAGACAGAGGGAGTTATTATATTATGCAGATCAATAATATATATAGAACTTATTCAAATTAATAATTATACATCAAATACTTACAAAAATTGAATTATTAGAATTTACAAAATTTTAAAAAATATATAATCATAGAAAATCATTTTTTCCCAGTGCACAAAAAAGATTTTCACATCCTTTCCGGCCTGCAAGTCACGTGTGTTTGTGTGTGTGTGGGTGTGTAAGGGTGTCCTGCCACCCACGTTACGTAATCCTTAAGAGAAAACAAAAACAAGTGACTGCTTCGCCGTAACAAGTCTATTACAAGGCCGCAGACATCGCCGCCTTCTCACGCCCGGCCAGCATCCGGAGGAGATCTCGGCGGCATTCGCACATCCCATCCGCATGGCTTTCCAGCTAAAAACGCGGCAATCCCTCAGATACATTTTACACGGACGTGGACCTCGCTCATTCATTCATTCTTCGAGACTCGGGGAACAATAAGGACACAACTAGCAAATCTCTACAAGCACTTCAGCTTCGGGAAGGGAACAATGAGGATCCCAAGCAAATTCGGTGCGAGGACATCCAATGTTCTCACGTTTATTCCACTGATTTCTTCCTTTTTTCGTCGGTTTTGGGTGTTTTTTTCGGCTTCTTTTTTAATGTTGGCTTAAACCTCAAGTGACCGTGGGTTTGATGATGATTATGATGAGCAGCTCAACAGGGAATTTGCGAAAAAAAGGAAAGCGGATACTCAGCCACTCGGGTGTTCTCGGGCATCCTCATCATCCGCCGATCATCCCGGATATAGTTCAATATTTTTTTGCGCACCGACTTCTTTTATAACGCCATTTCCATGGAATTCCCCCGAACCAGAAGAAGAATACATAATCAGGAGATAATGCCGTTGATTATCTCGGGGAATGTGTGCGGTGTCCTTCGAGTCCTTCCGCCTCGAATTTCTCCAAGGGAATCTCCCTCGCCGTGTGCGGCCTGCCAAAAAGTGAGAATTTATGAGGTTTACAACTAGATGAGGATGGTATTTCCCGGTAAGATTGGAGCTGCTGCCGTAACTGTGGGAAAAACTGCATTTTCCGGCCTCCGAATACCCGGAATTCCTGGCTTTATCTCGGAGATGTGATGATGTGTTGTCAACTGGCCTCTCTCTCATTGTTTGGACAAAACACAATTTAATTTGATTACAAATCAGGAAAGAGACAGTTGAAATTTACATTTATGCTAAGACTAGGGAACAGCCACCCCGAAGAACCCGCATTTCCGAGTTACAGGGAGAGAAATCTAGCTTTGTTATTTAATTTTAAGCTTAAATAAATATTTCTTGGAGCATTTAATAAATATATTTAAAGTTTAACATACTTAAATTAATTTAAGAAAACATCTCCTTGATCTTAGATAAAGTTAAATCTAAAGGAAGGTTATTTTTATATTTGTTATAGGCTTAAAAGTATATTTATTCACTTGAAATATATCTTTATCATATCTTTTATATGTTTACATACAATTTTATCAAATTGCTCTTCAGTTAAAGCAAATATTTCTTCTTGTGTATGGACTTACTGGTCAGTTTGTCGGCGATAAGCACGTTCCGGCTCAGATTCGACTTGGGCTTCGAAAATCTGTGTCATTGTCGCCTGATGAAGATGAATGATGTAATAATTCCGTCATAAAAATTACGCACACTCAGCAGAGCAGAGAGTCGGTTGTAGCCCAGGGTGGATTCCATATCCTACACTATCTACTATATGTCTAGCTTTAAAAGCTGCACGAAATGCAAATGCAAATGGAAATGGAAATCCTAGGGCCAGCTGCCAGCTCAACAAGTTCTGGGCATGCTGTGTGTGTACATTTTCATTTGGAACTGGTTTACTCCGCTTAACCCCATCATATCCATTTATGTTTATCGCATTTTCCAACCAAGCCTCGCTGCTGGCAGCTTTGCAGGAAAATCTGTAAAAAGCAAGAAATCCAGAGATCGAGAAATCCCGAAATCCATTAGCATGCTCAGCCAGCAAATCCATCATAAGCCGTGCCCTAAAAAGTACTCAAGTCTCGCTCCCCCCTTCTCTCTGTGTGTGTTTGCCTTGACCCTTCCAGCAGCTATAGATACACTCGCATCCCGCAGATACATCCTGGATACTTGTTTTATGACTTTGTTTCCACCGCGGCCTCTGCGGTGTTTTCTACAACTCTGTTTTGGCTTCGTTCGATGGATTTTGTTTTGATTTCGCTGTCCGTAGGTTCTTCGATCCCGATCCCCGATTCCCGATGCTTGATTCCCCGTCCCCGATCCCCCATTACCCATTCCCCACTCCGCTGGATTCCTCTTTCTCGTTTGTAAAGTCAAAGTGTCGAATTGTAAAGATCAGTCACCTTTCGGGCGGATGGCCTAGGCCTACCTTGCCCACATACATAAATGGATGTGTGTGGGGAAGGTATCCCGTAGATACATAAACATTTACATAGGTTTCCCCCCCCCCCGCAATGTCTCCTTCTGGGAGCACTGGAAAAAAATGTAGGGAAAAAATATGTGGCTTTATATGACCCTAAGAAATAAAGTAATCTTTTGAAGTGAATAGAAAAGTTGTTGGGTATTTAAAAATCATTTGGAAACCCTTTTAGCTAAGAGAGAAAGTCTTTCTTATTTTCAGTATTTTCCTTACTTACTATAATATTTATTAAATATATTTTTTAACCATATTTACCAATATTTCTTTCAAGTACATCCTGCTTTGGAAACCCTTTATTTTCGCTCCCAGCTCGGGCCCTTTATTATGCCTGGCATGTCGCCTGCTTCCTCTACGATTTTACTGTGTAATCACGAGCAAGACTTCGCTCCCTGCCTCCCCAAGCCCACACCCAAGCCCACACCCGAACCTCAGCCAAGACCAAGAGCTCCTCCATCCGAGAAGATAGGCTTCCCAGTTGGGGCCCAGTTCGCAGCTCTATGGCTGCACGCTTATTTGTTTGCTCTTCTCGTGGGCTCCAAACTGGTCGCAGGCCAGGGCGTTCACTGTACCCTAGAGTACAGTCCGCTCCTTGGGCTTGGGACTTTTGCTTTTCCTGATTTTTCTCCAACAGGTTTGTCTAGTACGAGAACGTGTATCTGTATCTGTACCGCCTTTTTTTTTTAAGGCTTCTGTTGGGTTCTTAGAAGGCTGTACGTTTTCCTCTCTATCTGGATCCCAAGTTTATTTACCTCACCAAATACTTACTTTCGCTGCTGGGAACTCGGGAATGGAGCTCAGAGGAAACTGAGAGGAAAATCGGGGAAAATATAGAGGAAACTCTGCAGGAAATAATTTCTGTAAGCCGATTTCCCGCTGCCCAAAGACGGAAGGAAGTTGACCAAAACGATGATGATGCGTGTAAAAAATATTAAAAAGGGGAATCGCTCGGAAGTCGGGGCCAAAGACCTCCCTTGACTTGGAACGATCGGAAAGATCGTTTACATTTTGAGGAATCATGAATTTTAATGTGGAAAATTTAGACAAATTGGCTTCCATTTACTGAAAGGTTTAGAAAAAAAAACACAAACAGCCATTAGGTTCATTAGATGCATATTAAGTCTTCCTTTTTGGATTTACTGCCCAGAAAATATTCTCTTACAGGAAAATGCTTTGAAAATTTATTTCACAATTTCTTGAAAAGATTCGATAATTTCATCACAAATGGAAATAAGTTTTTTTTGGTTTTTTAATAGATTTTGAAATATAAATGTGATATGAAGATGGCTAATAAATATTAATTAGCTTGGTTTTATAACTCTTTTTGAAGGAAGTAATATTTTTAGCGAAAGAAGCCTAAAAACCACAGAAATATATTGAAATTCGTTAAAGATCTTTGAAAAACGAATAAATAAAAAATGTTATAATTAAAATAATGATGTATTATTACATAAAATAATTCTTGAGATTAGGATTAAAAAATTCCTTGAAATGACAGAGTATCATATAATGTTTTAGGTAAGAACAGGAATAATAAGAAATCAATTTCATCATTCTTTGAAATTATGTTCAGGGACCTACACATCTTTTTTGATTTAAAATAAAAGAGATCTTCCAAAGGCTACATATTTTTAGTGTACTTAAAATAAACTCACTTAAATAACTATTTTTATAATAAAATTAAAGTTTTGTTCAGAGCTTCCTCTAAATTCTTTTTGTAACAAATTGCATCACATTGTGAAATAATGTTACAAGCAATCACTTAACACGTAGTTTGAGTAGCTTAAAAAAATACAAAATGCTTGGCCAAGATTACCGATAAATAACAGCAGGAGTCAGTAGTTAAAAATATTATTATTACCTCTCGTAAAAAAAACTGCTCAATCGTTTAGCAAACCCCGGCCACGCCTTCTCATGGAAACCCCGGTGTTCCGCCCACTCGTTCGATGCCCAATTGAGATCTCAAATTTTATGGCTAATTGATTTCGATCTCGACGGCTGCCTCCTTGGTGGTCAACGGAATCAGCACACAAATCCCTATACATTTCAGGCAGGCAAAGAAGGCCAATTTGGGAGTACAGATATATCCCGATAGGAAGGATATTTTGCGCATCATCATCTTAATTTTCGAGCAGGTTCCTGGGACCAGATATCTGCCAAATAATTATGGCAAACGCAGATTAGTTGCGGATGAATGGCCAGTTATCAATGGCACCCACAGCGAGGGTCCAGATATATGCGGATATATCTGGGGTTTCGCATCTCGGAGATGCTTCAATGAACGGGACTGTCAACAAAGCCAGAGGGAAAAGGATTCCCTTCCCTTTTCGGTTTTATTTATTTGTCAGCTGACTGACCCGGGTTATTTTTTGCTTTTTGTTTTCCCAACCCACTTGAGGTCCCGAGCCGAACCCAAGATAATATCTCCTAGTTCTATCCTGTGTTCTTTTCTCCGAGCTCGGTTATCTATAGTTAGAGCTAGAGCAAGGACCAACATTTTGGCGCTCTTTTTTCTCTGCTCTGTGAGGAGAAATCCTTTCAAGAAAAGGATTTGCCGCTGGGCTGTTCTTTTTTTTCCAAAGCCAATAACTCCTTGCGGAGTGTGTGCGCATTTCGTAGCCGGTATCTCTGGACCTGGCATCGGCTTAGGACTTATATATTTCCATTTCTGGTTTCTCGTTTCTAGTTTTCCGTTTCTAGTTTCTCATTTCCAGAATTTGCATGTGTGGGCCGCGCTCCTGAAACAATAACCGGGGAATATTCATTAAGCAAAGCCAAACAAGAACCGAAAACAAAATCCCGGCCAAGTTAGCCATTCTCTAGGGATATTTTCTAGTAATATTTTCAAGTTAAAGCAGGCTTATCCCCGTCCTGCTTGGCTCTATTGTAAATTGATTAACTATTCCATCGGCAAAGGCAACCTGTGTGTGCGGATTGTTCAGTTGCAGCTCGACATATCTGGGATGCAGGATCTGTGTACCAGGCCGCACACATGTCCTAATATCCTTTGAGTTCGGAGCAGTGCAAATGTGCGAAATATCATTGTTCCCCGACGAGATCATCCCCGGCAGATGCCAAACTAGGTTCCCAGTCTCCCAGAGATCTACATATGGAAATTGCATTGATCCCGGGCCATTGAGCAATCTGTCGTCAAACAGTTGCCGCCCCTAAGTCCCTCGTCCTCGTGCTCATCCCGGGTCCAGCTCATATGCAAATTACGCACAAATTGTTCAATTTCCTGGAAGCTATATGGTTCTCCTTCTTTCTATTTCTTTTTTGGCACAAGTGTTTCCATTCCACCGGAAGTTTTTATGGATTTTTCCCGGAAACTTTTCAAACAGTAGCCGGAGATCTTGCATAAGATTTTATTGTTTTTTGATTTCCAGTTTTATGGTTATCCGAAGAGAGGATAAGCAAGGATGTGCTGGAAAAATGCATAATAGTTTTTCACACTCTGCCGCTAAAATTCAAAGCATTTTGACTCGAATGTAAATTACTTTGATTGTTTCAACAGAGTGTTAGGGAACTGGGAAGAGCCTTGTCCTGAAGGATGGTATTTTTTGGGTTCTTGAAGGGAATTTCAACAACCTGGCAAAGGATTTGATATATGGTTGGGGGTAGAGATCAGTTGGGAGGTTTTTATTGAAGATATCTCTTTAAACAATACTTTTAAACACATTTATTTTGATTTACTAAAGTTTGTAGTGGAAATCAGAGTTTAAAAATTATTTAAAAAACAAAAACCCATCAGAAGAACTAAGAACCTAGTCTTATAGCTTAGTTTTAGATATTCAATGGCTCTTTTTTTGCAAAACAAACAAGGTATCGCCACCTTTGACTCCTTTGTGAGTGCAACCGCAGCTACAACTTCAAGGATCCTCACCGAAACCCACCGAGAATATGCAATTTTGCCGTCTCATTGGGGCATGCTAATTGCCTTTGGCCAGAGTCCCAAAGAAATGAGTTGTAAATGAGCAAAAAAGGGAGAAGTTTTTGCAAACAAATCCTTCACAGCGATAATGTTCTAGGCGGATCACAGGAGTGATCTGGACACAATGCTTTGAGGTGGCCAGGAGCAAGCCGCCAGGAGATCATTAATATACGGAAAAAAGATGACACATGAAACAGGCCGACTCTTCCAAGTTTCTAATGATAATATCAAGAAAGGATTTTAAGAACCGCAACGGTAACCAATCGATTTAGTTAATACCAAAAATGCCCATATAGTAGCGTGTCCTTAGATACAAATCAAACAGTAAGCACACGCCCACAGCCTCAGCTAACAAGCCGTGAAATTATTTTTATTCTTCCTTCGGGCATATATGGATATCTAATGGAAGATGCATAGGTCAAAGAGAACCCCATGAAAGGGCAATTAAGTAAAGGCAATCAGGGAGCCAGAGAAGTGGTCGAGGATCCTTCACAAAATTGGTTGAATGACCCCGAAGATGATCGTGAGAATCCGTCAGAGAGTAACCCTTCGATCCCTGAAAATTAGATGATTGCATTTTAGTGTGTCATTAAAATCGGTCTATTTGTATGCGATCTCTTGGAGTGTTTCCAAGTATCCAACCGAATCATTCTATTCCCTTGCGTTTTAGTTTTTCCGTTACGAAGGAATCAAAACATATAATTTCCCCCTTCCCAGAGAGAATATAGGGAGAAAAAAACACACAGAGAGGGCCGAGAATCTCGGGGCACAGAGGAAAATCCAATACATACAGGTAGGGTCAGGTACTATATATACAGGCAGGAACAATAGAACCTGTTTGACGGAGGGGAAATTTCCAACTGGAAACTAGAAGAGGATCGAGAGACTCATATAAGACCTGCCCTGCCGCGCCGAGATTTCCTGCTGAAAGGAAATGGGAAAAACAAACCGAGAAGCGGAGGGAAAATGATAAATGCCTGGCAAACAGGTTGAGGACAGGTACGGATCAGGCGAGGCTCTGGAAGGGGTACTGCCAGGGAGTGGGAGGAGGCTTATCTCCATGTAGTAGCCCTAAGCGAGGCCTGCACGTGGACGGTCTCAGCCCAGGATCCAGAATCCAGAATCCAGTATCCAGATCCAAGCATGATGAAGCCCTTTTCCCCAGCACTTCCAAACGTCAAAGGGCCCTCCAGTAACGAGTTTTTTGTATTCAGAGGGTCATAGTATACCTCGAGTGTTGGGGAGAAGAAAACGAGTTGAGCATCTTGTGGTTTTTATGGGGGTTTGGCTTTTTCACAGATTACCAAACTATTTTCCATTCTCCGCCGCTGCGCAGGCGTTTCCAATGTAAATGACCAAACAAAGGAGCCCAAAGTGTGATTTTGGCCCTGGGAAAATTTCCAGCCAAGAAAAGGCTATTGGGGTTTGATTTTTTAAGACCTGGATCACAGACAAATAAAGTATAGAATTTTATAGGAATTTTTATAAAGCCAAACGAGGTCATTAAAATGCAGATGAGAGAGGGAGTTTTATTGTCCTTAGTTTTCTATTAAAAAATATCAAAGTAGTGTACAATTTGATTTAAAAAATGGGGAATATCTTTATCTATAAGGAAATATTTATTTTTGTGATATTTACACTGAAACTATATTTATTTTCCTCAGATCTTACTTTTAAAAGAAAGGAATATGGTAGTTTCTTTTTAAATAATCCCTAAAAAATCGTTTTTTATTAAGTCAAAGTAGATATTCCAGACCTTGGACTTACCAGACATAAACATCAGAATTTAGATGACCCAGCCGACGTCTCGGGAATGTAAATAAAAAGTTTCAAACACATGTGGACAATGTTGCAGGACAACGGCTACATAAACAAGACCCACAGGGACTCTATAAAATCCCTTGAAGTCGCGACTTTTGACCCAAACGAGAAGACAATTCACTGGACGCTGCTAATGAGCAGTCAGTCAGCCGAAAAGGATACTCGAGATGTTATCAAAACAGAAGACACTGAGGAGCAGGCAGGCAGGATAACGGTAGCGGCGATCGGTTTTCATTTAGATCCTTCTTTTGGCGCTGCCGCCGCCCCCGATTTGTTTACAACTACGAGTTTATTAGGAGAACCCAGAGAAAAACCCAAACCTGAGAGAGAACCTGAAACTGGAGACGCTGTGCCGGAGTCCTTGAAGTGGTCAATCCGTTGTCCCTGTGGCCATATGTCGTCGTCATCCTTGTCGCTGGTGATATATGCATATTCCCTCGTTACTTTTTCCTGGGTCTGGTGTTGATTGAGCAATTTGTGTGCCGCTATATATATATAGCCGCTATATATATGGTGTGTGCACCGATTTGGAAGCTGTCAGCGTGGCTGCTCCAATTTCATGGCCGATTTGGCCACGGAGAGTGCATTCTAATTAATGATCGAATGGCATTCGGGCTTAAAACCCTTAGCTGGCCCTGAAATTTGAGGACATCTGGCGTCCACTTAATTGGGGATCAAGGTTGTCAGGGATTCGGTTTAATGAGGGAAGTGAAGAGCTCTCTGACGACATTTTTAAACATTTTAAGAAGCAGATTTGTGATTTAATATTTAAATAATGATTTTTGTTGCGGTGATTCGCCGTTTTAAATTTATATTATCCAAGCCCAGCTCAAAAATTGATTGTTGTTATACGTTATAATTGTTTATTCGCTAAGATGCGGCCGTTTTGCACGCGTTCGTTTCCTAAGTCTTATTTTAAGTGTTACCGTAGTAGTAGATAAGGGAAAAGCTTAGTATTAAAGAGACCGCGAAGGCGTTAACGTGATTAATACTAAACATATTTTATATGCTATACATTGGGATTTGGCGTTATTTATTTTTCCAGTAACTGAAGAAAAACATTACTCTCTGTAAGATCTCCCCCGCAATTCCTCGAATCCAACCAATTTACGACCGCAAACATTATCCAATAACTATAAAGGCCACCCAACAATTTGGCACAGGGCCTTGAAAAGATCATTAGCAGGAATAAGATCGTAAAAAGTCGTGACACGCGAAAATAAAGCAAGTGCCGCCCACTCAAAGTCCAGCCAGAGGTCCTGGGACAGCCGTGAAATTGCCAAGGAGTCGGTGCCATTAGAGGTAACCGATCCCAGACCTTATTTCGATACCGATCGGTGGATGGATGGACCTCCCGGGAAATCAAAATGTTCAATTGCACACAATTGCGGGCTTGGAGTGGCGTGTAGGCCGGGACAAAGGACAATGGCAAGGAGCTGGCTGGATGACCGAAGCAACAGATTTATAGGGACAAACACTAGGGACCGACACTGTCGGCGCTTTAGAATCAAATGCACTGCGTCATCGGCAACCAAAATATATCATAAATGCACACAGGTTCCTTCTTTCGGTTTTGTTTTTTGAGGTTTTACCGCCGTTTTATGATTCCTTCGGGTGCCAGTCCTGGGTCTCCTGGTGGTCGCCCGGATTCCCAGAAAAGTGAGCAAAAATATTATGAGAAATAACACAGGGAGCAATTAAAGGGAGTCGCAGTGTTATTTACACTTTTTTTTAATACTTTTCTTCTTGTTTTTTGTGGTAATATTTATTTATTTGCTTGAGGCCCTTGTTTGTCAGGGAGGTTATGGAAAGGATTCAGGACTCGTTAAGAAATATCAAAGTGTTGATCAAATAAAGTTACTCCAAAGTGTAAACAAAATGTAGATAAATATAAAGAAATTAAGAAGATTTCTCCATATTTCTTCCCCTTAAACAAATCCCCTTGAGCCGCAGGAACTTGGTGTTGGAAGGAGTTGGCAAGCCGATTATGATTTTGCCACCACACACAAGTCGAGGTCGCGGCTTTTATGAAGGATTCCGAGGCGCAGGACTTTCGGCTAACGTGTCAAATTGACAGCAGGACACTTTTCCAAAGCGATTCTGCTACAATTTCGCACGGTTGGGCCAAGGAATACCTGCGCCTGACCCACGCGGCGCTCGGTGCGGGGTATCCTGACGCGATCCGGGAGATCCTGCGATCCTCCAGACACTGGGCTCATTAAGCGTTCTCCTGGCTGGCGCCTATCCCGTGGCGTCCTCTCAGTTTGGTGGCTTTGCAATTAACTGCATTGTCCTTTCTTTTTGGCCAACGAGCGCACGCGCAACGAGTGTCCTTTTTTGGGACAAGATAGGACTCTGCTGCGACACTCGCTGCGTTTTTCACATTTTTCACTCCTTCGCGCCTTGCTCTCTTTCTCTCTGTGTCACTCCACCCGCTGGTTAATTGCTCAGGATTTGGCAGGACATCGCCAGAGGCAGCATATGGCTGAGGCAGGGTATGGGATCCAGGAACGACTCCCCCTTTGCCAAAAACATGTGCTGGATAAAGTGCTCCTGTGGAAACGCCCCATAAATCGTTTATAGATCCTGCCCACTAGAGTCCTGCAAAGGAGACGGCCCTAAAATCAGGTAAGGCGGACTCGTACCTGCCGCTGCTGCACTTGAACTAATTGACAATTGAAAGGTGAGAGATTGCAGTTAGCTGATAGGACTGCTCCTTTGTGTCCTGGAATTTATTGCAGTTCGCCAGAGAGCGGCTCGGCTCGTCCAATGTCTGCCGCCGAGGTTTCCCACTGATCGCACCAAAACAAAGTGCCAGTTCTGGCTCTGACATGGACTATTAATTTGATTTTTATGTGCACTTGCTGGCCCGTTTTTATGGCAGTTTAATATATTTTTGCGCCTCGTCTTTGTTCGCTGGAAGCCACACAGGGACCTCCTCGAGGATACATGCCCCCTCGGAGCAGCGACCTACTTATAGGGTCGCTGTACACAGCGATCGGTGGTGTAACCCGACCTGGGGACGAGCACTCGTTACTACGTGCCTCCAAAGCCCTGCAAGTGTCCATTGATGTGAGCTTCCTGCTGCTTCGCCAGCTACTGGCACTTTTTAATGTGGGAATATTGAACATGAGCTCGGAAATTATGGTTACCTCGGGGAGGAGGCCTCAGAATGTATCGAGTTCAGCCAGGTTCCAGTGAATCCCGCAAGGGAAATGTCAACCAAAAAGCAGTTGGTTAATCGAGTGGCTGCTCTTGGCACTCTAAGGTTCATTAACACTAACTGGAGGATCGGTAAAGGAGCATTAAGAGGAGTAAATGTGTCTCTGTATAATGTCAATCATTAGTTGAGGATTGCTTAAGGGATCTTTCAGGAACTTAGCCTTACTTTCTCTTAGAGAATTAAGTTTCTCTTTAAAGAAATATTTCTAAATATAATTAATATTGAATGTTAAGGATTAGGAAATTTTTCCCTGAACTCCCAGACCTTTCCACTTGCACTTCTCTTCACAGAAATAGATCATGAGCAGACAGGCTGGCCCAGCTGGTGACCAGGCAGGACCACCCCAAAAAAGGGACACGAACTTTCCCTTATCAGCGGGCGGAACTTCCCACCGAGCTGGTTCCACTTGAAAGGCCCGCCATATGTCATTCCTCCCACTGAGATCGCTCTCTCTCTCAGTGGGTTCTTTGTCCTGTTTTTCGAATTAATAATTGCAAACAATTCGCGCTGAAAAGGAGCCGAGTTCCAGAGCCAAAGTCACACACATGGGTGTCACATTTTGGGCGACCAAAGTCAGAGTCCCAGAGTCAGTTGGTCAGAATTAGCAGGCAGGCGCAGCATGAAGCTCGCAGGACACAACCACCACCCATGTGTGGGCCAGATGAGAGGTCCTAGCAGGCGTGCGTGACCGTTACAAACCAGCCGAGTTCGCCAGGATCAAGGATATGTGCGGGTGCGCGCGTCAGTTGGTCTGCAAGGCGAACACGTAACCCTTAAAAGGCAGCCGGCCAAGGATACGAACCTCCCTCGCCCAATGCCCGCGATAAAACCACCCCGATCTAGTTTAGAATGTGTGTTTTCACCTATCTGTAAGGACTCTCGAAGGCAGCCGCGCCCACATTGCCCTAACGGTTGGCCGGGCTCTTATCCTAGAATATTTTTATTTTAATTGTTATGCTGATGTTGGCACGAGCCACGAGTCCCGTCCCGCCAACATATGTCCTCCTGGCCCAGAGAGTGTCATTGACTGGCGCTGCTGCTCGTTCCTCTGCGTTTTTGGCGCCCAATTCCCGCAGGAAAACTCCCTGCGATCCGGGGGTTGTCCTGTCCTGTGGCCCAGGAAAAACTGTTAGCTCAGTACTCTGACTTCCGAATAAAATGCACCACCGACCGATCAGCGGAGCGCGACCAAATTATGCTCAAGTTGTGAGCCGCAGCGCTTGGCTGGCTACCGCCGTCTTTCGGGGTTTCTGGGTTTGGGCCTTCAACTTCGACTTTGCCTGTGCCTTCGACCTTTTGGCCCGGTCTGGAGTGGGAATGGAAATAGGAATGGGTTTGTTTGGGTTCCCGGGAGTGGGGCGAGCGCACGCGCTTCCACATTTCCATTTCCTCGACTTCCTCCGTCGAGTGCAGCCGAAAATGTAATGAGTCGGCGATGTCAGGTGCATATGCTGCATGCTGCAGTTGGAGAAAAAGACACTTAAATTACACAGGCACCTCAAGAGGTAATTTCATCATCATTTCTATAAAGGATATCACTCTTTATTATCTCTAGGAAATTACAAAGGAGTTATATGTTTTGTTACTGTCTTTTTTATTATTTAGTTCTTTGGCTTTGGGGACATATTTACATTGATTAATAAAATATAAAACTTAATAGGATAAAGACTACGTGTGAGTGGTGATAACTTCGTGGCTCATATTATAAACTAGAAGTAATACCCCTTATATTATAGGTACACTGAAATGGTCACCTTCTATTACAAAGGTTTTCTGTTTTTTGAACTAACTCAATTATTTTATTAAGATTGTAATTATTCAATGGTCATAAGAGTTACTTCCACGTTCCCTTAAAATGGGGTAACAATACCTACAATTTTCTCATTACTATTTTTATTGTAAATATTATAAACTCTTAAAAAACATTTTTAGTTATTTAATTCATTGATTACCTAGACAACAATTCATGTTCAATTCAATGAAATAAGGTTTCCTCACTTAAGCCTTTACTTAAATTTTCAATACTATATTCTTAAGAAATAAATCTATATCCTAAAAGAGATATAATTGTAATTTGTATTTCAAATAAAATCAAATTAATTTCCTTTTCCTGTTAATATTTTTTCCTGCTTAACATCTACTTTATTTTTAATAGCAAGTTCCTAGTTTCTGGTCACAGTTTTTTCCTCACTGTAATTTCGTGACCCCGACCGCGACTGCGACTGCAACTGCCACCGCGACCCCAACCCCTCAATGGGCCATGAGTTTTCTTGGCCTCTAGCTCGGCGCTCCTCCCTCTCTCTCCATCTCCCTCTCTCTCGTAATTACAGCCAAGTCGAAGTTTTTCCTTGTGGAAAAAGGGCCAGGCCAGGTCAAAGACTGCGACACCGTGCTCATTAGACCAAAGCATGGCCAGGCCGCAAGGGGCTCGGGATCGGGATCGGGGGTGCTTAGAGACATCTGTATGCAGCTCGTGCTATGCTTATGCTCCTATGTGTCCTTATGTTTAGCGCATTTCGTTGTAATAATTTGAAATTTCGATCAGGTGTTTCCCTTTTTATGCATCTTGGCTTTGGCTTTGTGAGCGGGAGCGTTGAGCGTTGAGCTCGCCGAACCGTGTAACGCAACGGCAACGGCAACTGCAATGGCAAGTGGCCAAGTGGCCCTCTTCTTGTCTTGACTTGGCTCAAAGGCTCAACAAGAACGGGGCAGGAAACGGGCTCGGAAAAAGCGCGCAATTTCGGGTGGTTCTTGTGCTCGGCTCTGAGCTGAAACTGAACTATTTGGCATTTGAACCGTGTCGTCGGGGGGTTTTTCGAGGGCAAACTGGAGGGCCAAAAGTGCAACGATTTTGCAAAAAAAGTCGCAGGTGTGTTGCCAGTTCAGCTGCAAAGTTGCAATATTTGTTAATGGCATAAATAAACACTGTATAGATGGTTTACATATTTTTAAGCAAAATGTTTTAAGAAAATATTAAATAAATATACAACTACATACTTTATCCGATTTTTCTGAATGAAACTTCTCTTGCAACTCTTAGAATTTATAGTTTTAAGCTTAAAATATTTGTAATTCCAATACATAATTTTACAGCCATTTCCTGTTAATAAAATCCTATATATTTTCCGATTTATTACCAAGACAATGCCCACACTTACACCCATATTTCTTGAGTTCCATCAGCATCGCCCACTCCTTAGAGCGAGGATGTGGGCACTCCTAGTCGGGCTCCAACTCCATTTCCAGCCTCCTTCGGCGGCTTTTGCTGTGTGAACTTATTGAGCAATTTTATACTTTTTCGGGCGGCGAGGCAGACGCTGCATAAATATGGCAAAGATCGGTCTCGTGTGCAGACGATGAGTGCAGTGCGAGTACTAATGAGTGCCGGATCAGAGTCAATTTCGGTGCCCACGTAAAGTCACGCAATATTGTGTGGAGGCAGAGCAGGATGCCAGGATTGGGACAGAAATCAGAATCAGAATTGGCAAAACGGAATGGGGAATGGGGAGCGTCCAACGCAAATTATTCTGGAGGTTTGTGATCTATACAAAGGGTACTTCAAGTGAGGGATAAGCCTTGTAAGTGAACTTAAGTTGTTAAAAAATAAGGTTTATGTTGGGAAAGTAAAAATTGGTAGAGAGAGAATATTTTTAGAGACCTTAAAACTAATAAAAAACTTCAATTTTATATTTTTTTTTATAAAATATTAGCTATTAATGAGGCTAAGAAAGTTTAAGGTGTGAATTAATCAATAACTTACAGTAGGACTCTTCCTAAGTATAGACCATTTACATCCCTAAGAATCACATAAAAATATATAAAATTTAGATTTTTTTCACAGAATTTTCTTTATTTTTCAGGGTATTCCCCTTAACGACTATCTGTACTCCGGCCTTCCTCCTTGATATCCTCCTGCAATTGCAGCCAAGTTCCTTTGTTGTGGCCACCAAGGAAAAAGCGTGCAGCGCACGTACCTTTTCGAATTATGATCTTCGCAAAATTGAGTTTCTGGCTGAATGGATATTTTTGGGGAGTGCTTGGCCGAAAATTGCCGAAAAACGAGCGCCGAAAAAACGTGAGACATGCAAATCGAAAAGAGGAAGGAGGAGCCGAGGCCGAAACCGATCCGCTTAGGAAACTGCATCATCAAAAGCTGACCACTGGACAATGGCTTGGAAAATTAAAAACCGAAAAGGTTAAGCTGTCCAGTTTTTGGTAAAACAAACAACTCGAGAACCGGACAATAGAGGAGATCGAGATCCGGAAGGCTTTTCTAATGCAATTAAAAATTTCTTGTGTCGTAAGTCAAATGCGAATCGAAGCGTAACCCGTTGGTCAAGCCAAGTGTTTGTTTAGTTGCGGTCAGTTGCGTTTGCTCAAAGGATCAGTTGTAACCGATCCCGGTCCGGCCGATCCGGCGGATCCTGCTGCTCCTGCTTTTCCGCAGGGGTCAGCCCAAATCGCGTTAGGCCATCAAAATGCCGAAATTAAGCGTTAAATGGAAAAACAAAAGCTTAATCTCAAGGTACAAGGCAATGAAAAGACAAACTAAGCGACGCACAAAGGGGCCATAATTGCGAAGGAAGAAGGGTCACTCATGCATTCCGCGACGTTGCAGGGGTTGCAGTGGGTTAAGATTGGGCTTAGGAATAAAATTATGACCGGGATGGGGTGGACACTTGAACCCGTTCGCTCGCTCGCTCGATCGCTGGCGGAAACCAGTTTCCCGAAACTCGAACTGCGGTTATTTGCCGAGTTTTGACGCTGGCCGCGTAATGAAGATAAACGATTTACAATAAAATTTTATTGTTCTTACAGCGCTGAGCAACCTAGCGAGGACTGGTCAAGGATATTAATGATTGGCTGACCACCGCCAAGGACGCAGTCCCGGGACATGCGGGACCCGACTTCGAATAATGCATTTGAAAAGGTGTCTAATGCGCAAAATCCTGTTTAGATAGTGCACCCGGCAGGGAGGTCGCTGAGGAACGCAACGCACACTCTGAACTGTCAAGGATACAAATGCTGATATCCTCGCTGCTTTCATTCGGACAAGATTGAGTCGAATGGGGGATGCAGAGATAGTGGTGAGTCCTTGGGACACCTCATCATTAATTATTTCCTTCCGAGTCAAAAATCACACATTTATTTAAGTCATATTTTATTTTATTTGTCTTGTTTCTAATTTAATTTACACTTTGTATTATCACATCAAGAAAAAAAAATGTGGTCTTTAAAAATAAATAAAGTAAGATTTCATTACCTTAACAATTTTTGTAAGGCAATAAACATAAAGATAATGAATGGTAGTTTTCGCTCGAGGTCAGTATTCGTTCACCGAATTTCAGAAAATTTGTGAATTTAGATAAATAATTATTTGTTACATTTTGAATCATTTTTTCTGGGTTTTTAATAAAAGACTAACACCCTATGATACCCTATAAATACCCTAGAAAGTACAAAATTGAAAAGGTTGAAAACTTCGATGAAAAGGTTGCAAGCCTTGATGAAAGCGAAGGTTGGCAAAGCAGTGTAGTTAAACTGCTTCCTCAGAAATGGGTCACCTTTACCGACCGTACCCTGCTTAGCCGACAGTCAATTTAGTAGAGCTGTCAACCCTTATCATCAAAGTTTTCAACCTTTTTCATCAAAGTCTTCAACCTTTTAATATGGTCACATTTTAGCAAGCAGTGAAAGCAGTCGATAAATTAATCGATATATTCGCAAGCTGTTCTGTTTAAACGGTTGAGAACTTGGCTGTAAATTCAGACTAGAACCAATCAGCTGTTCAGAGCAAAGTTTCCCACCTTATTTCAGCTAGGTTTTCAACCTTATTATAAATATGTGATATACCACTTTTAGCCAGTTTTCTTACCATGGCGAACAAAAATAGCAGCTGGTAGACACTTTTCATTCTCTTTCTCATATTTTTGTTCGTCTGGTACATAAAACAACGGTACAGAGGATTTTAACACCCAATTTCTCATATCAATGAGAATAAAATACCAGGCGAACAGAAACGGCAGCTGGTATTCGCTCTACTCTTCGCTTTACAAAAGTATAACAGTTATTATGGGATCTCTCTCTTGCTTAAAACTGTTATATTAAGTTAAAGAGCAAAATAAGTCGTTCACTTTCTAATATTTATGTTCGCCTGGTACCTAAAACCCCGTACAGTGACTTTTTCTTATGAATTTCCGATATCCAAGAGAATGATATGTGAAATCGGGGGCCCGGCCGCAATGCAGTTTTATAACAGTTTAAACAGCGGGCAGATGGGCGCATCGTCGCCCTTCAGCTTTATGTTCGCCTGTTACCCGAAATGTAAAAAGCGGACTATTTCGAAATATTGGAAGCTAAAAATGTTGTTGTAGGCAACAACAACATTCCAGTTTGCGCTTCAGCAGTACAAATTTGTGACCTGCATGATTTAATGGACCAGGCGCTCAGAAAGCAGCAGAAGGGCGAAAGGCGTCTGAGCAATCATATATTATAACAGTTTATAACAGTTCCTGTGCGAATAGGAAAGCCAGTGCATACTTTTGGGGCAACTTATCAAATAATTGTGCATCTTTTAGGCTGAACAAGTGAGATTCCAGTGGCCCAGAGCTTCTCAAACTGTAAATATTACTCCGCACCTGGTCCAGTTCCTCTCAAACTGTACAATTTGTGCAGCCCAAAAGTATGCAATAAATTTTATTGACGCTGTTTACTCCCTTCATTCAGCCGAAAAGATGCACAATTTTTTTACCAGATGAATTAAAAATGCCCAAAAGTATGCAATAATAATAATAATATTTTTATCAAAATAAATAATTATTTATTATAATTAAGAATTATTTTAAACGTTTTATTAAAATTAGGAAAAAGGACTTAAATTGATAACAAAAATTAAAATGTGTCCTTTTTCCGAAATGTGGAAAAATAGGGTACACATAAATTTATTATCGACTCAGTGCATTTTTTGGGTTCTATTTTTATTTAACTAATAACTCTTATTTGCGATCCCTGCTATTTCCACTATGATTTGTTAAGTATTTATTTATGCCTTCAGTTTTGTTATGTTGGACTTTATACCCCTTCAAGGAAGTATTAGAGGAGATATTCACGATTCCCATGCTCAGCATCAGCCGTCGAGTTAATCTTGTCTTGTCCGTCAGTTGCCAAACTTAGTTCACACGTTCCCTGTTTCACACGGAGATTAATTAATCGAAAGGCAAAAGGCTATCAATATGGTTCCAATCTTTATTATTTTTAATGCTTGTTGTTTACAATTAATTCCACGAACTATTAATATTAACATTGTAACTCTTATCGCCAGTCCCAGCTGCGAAAATAAATTCTTATCTCGCCTGGGTGTCCCATCGCTGATTCAGCATGAGAAGATCCAGGATATATCTCGAAGGGTAGAGCACTTTACTATGGTCCTTGAGGCCACACCTGCAATAAATCTCTAATTTATACATATACTTTTTATTAAATATTTGCATAAATATTTACCAGAAAACTGTTTCATTCGAGCTGACTCAACGAAGCTCTTATCGCCTTATAAATTCGCCCCAAGCCGGCTTTAGCCCGACAGTCCTCAGTTTGCCGTCGACATACTCACCATGCGAGTCCTGATCAGTATTCCGCTGCTCCTTGCAGCCTGCTGCTCTTTGCTCATAGAGAATACAAGTGCCAGTTGCTGCTTTGTAAATAATGGCCTGTACCTTTGCGGTCCAGGAAGTCCTTGCGACCCGGAAAAATGCTGGGAGTTGGATCCTGCGAAATCCTATTTGCTGCACAAAATCTGCGAGTGGGAAGAAGGTCAATGAGCGGGTCACAGGATCTGCCTGAAATAAGGATATTATTCTTAAGAGAAAGTTACTGATTAATAATGGTTTGTTCTGGTAAATAAATAAGCTCTGCTTGTCTTTATATAAATTGTTCTCGAGAGCTTTCGTCTGGGCACAGTGGGTGTGATCTGGTTTAATAACGCATAAAATATTCAAATAAATTAGAGCACGATATATTCTTGTCGATGAAAATAATTTATTTTCGAATCCGATTTCATTGTGCGTACCTACCTACTTTATTTAAAAGTCCGTAACGATATATATTTCGCCTAATATATAATGTTCCGTTTACCCTTACAGTTGGGTCTTTCCCTAGGCACGCTTAGAGGGTTATCAGAATGCTTAAGAAAAAGAATGTAATAATAAAAAGGTTCTTACTCATGCAACTGCTCTTTAAAATAAACATTTCTTGCTTTTCTTATATGTACCTAAAAACAAGGGCTTCACAAATAAATAATTCCTCAGGTTTTCGTAGTTTAATGCCATCAATGCATAATATGATGACGAGTCTGTTATCAATTTCCTGGCATTTTCACTAAGAGTATAAATTCCCAGCTCCCCATTTAGATTGAATCAATCATTCGGCGTCGCTAAAACATGCAAATATAATTCCCTGATGAAACACAAAAAATTCCTTTCAAAGATGAATAAATCTCTGAAATATGATGCCTAAAGCTACAACTGTGTAATAATAATAATAAAAAGCTCATGTAGTCGTTGGAATTAATCTTAAAATTGAATTTTACTTATCAGATTTAATACCAATTTATAATGTGTAAAGGCTGTAAAGGTTATCATTGCCTGCAGTTTTAGCAATACTAATTTGAATTGTTTAACATATTAACTTTTAGCCATTATCAGTAATATGAATATTAATGGGAATATATTGCAATATATGTAAGTATCGTTGTTATTTTTAATCCTAAAGTGTGCTGTCTATGCCTTTGTCCTCATAAAATATAAACAAAAAACGTAAATATGCATTCTGATAAGAAATTTAGGAATAAATAATTAATTCCCTATTTAAAAATCACTCCTAATTAGTTGTTATGACAGCAAGTCCATAATTAAAATAAAAAATACTAATTAGCGCTGATCCCAAGCTCTTATCAGCTTTCCCAGTAACGTCACCAAAGTTGAGCCACGCAAATAAATTCACATCCATTTGCGAACCTCTCAGTTGTATTCCTCCTGCCACTTCATCATGAGAATCGAAATCAGCTCCTTGTTATTCATTGTGTCCTTATTGATCACTGCCAATGGCGAGTGCTGCTTGAAGTATGGAAAGGCCACTTTTGTTATTGAAGACGCATCCTGTGAAGCAGTAGGAGGATCCTCCTCAGGGGACCCTCAAGTCTGCTCCATTAGCTTCTGTGCCGATGGAACGAAAATTGAAGGATATTACTGCGGCTATGGAGAGTGCAACATACTCGGCTGCAACTGCGATGGTGGCTGCCGGGAAGGCGACTGGCTCAATAGTTTCCTTAAGAGAAATGCGAATTACAAAATAAAAATACGCCCTGAGAATATTGGATACTTTGATTTGGACAGGGACCTTCCCAGCGTTATTTGGTAATTAATTTATAATAAACTATATATATGTATTTGTATTAATTTGTGAGTAAAAGCCAATAAAAACTACATACGAAAACCAATATATTGGTCAAGATTTTAAGTAAGCAAACGTCTTTAAAATGGAATTATTTAATAGTGTTCAGAATGGGATTTCCTCTGTTTGATCAGGCCAATTAATTTCCTTCTCTCTGTGCGTCGAACTGAAAACAAGTAGGAGAGGTACAGTCGAGGGTGACCGACTTTGAGATACATTTTTATTAAAATTATAAAGATTTTATTATTATTTCTACTGCAAAAGGCAACCCTTGTGGCCTTTGGATGTGCATGAACTATGTGAGTCTCCCCGGGCTGCTTCCCTTTCCAAGCATAGGGGTATTTATAAAAATAAATAACTAAGAATATATCAATTTTCGTTGATAGATTAATTGTTACCTTTACAGCTGGGTCTTTCCCTAGGTAGACATGCTGAAGGGGTTATCAGAAAGCTACAATATAGTTCCTGGTTATCAATTTCTAGGGATTTTCACAGAATTAGCTCCGTGTATAAATTCGCATCTCCCCATTCAGACTGAATCAGTCTCTCGCCGTTTCTCACCATGAAAATACTATTCAGTTTCTTACTCTTCCTGGTTTTTTGCAGTTCCCTTGCCATGGGGATGCTGGTATGCTGCAATGTTGACGGAAAGGTATTCTATCCCGGCCCCGGAAAATCCTGTGGAAACCACCGCCCATATCCCAGAAGTTTTTGCGATGATTTCATGTATGGTCAAGGATAACAATATTATATCCCTGATTAACAAAAAGAATGTAATAATAAAAATGTTTTTGCTCATGTAACTCGATTGATTTTTCCCAAAGGACTCTTTTAAAATTTAAATAAACATTTGTTGCTTGTCTTATACGTATTTACAAACAAAGTTCTACAAATAATTTCAATCCGAATAAATACAATCGAATTTCTGGTTGCCACTTTCCGGGCAATCATTACCAAAACCTGAATACCCTTTAAGGCCAACAGTTTGGTGTGTGAAAAACTCCCTTCCAACCACAACTTTTGCTTATGACCACAACTGAGAACTATAAGAAATATGTATCCAATGTAGTCTGTGGAGTAAATATGCTTTGCTGGTCTTTAGTTACATTTTACTTATCAAATTAGGATTAGCAAGCCTCTTTGAACTGGAATTCTTTAATAGTTCTAAAAATAGGATATCCTCTCCTTGAGCAGACCAATTAATTTCCTTCTCTCTGTGCGATGAAAAATATTGATGTTCGATGGGATTATAAGAGCGATTATCGGCTGCCTCAAATCAATAATAAAAACCATATCAAAGTCAAATAAATCGGCAACAAAGCAATTTCAAAAACCAATTTATTTTTATGCATTTTTATCTCCGGCACGTAATCTTTATGATGAAATCGGGCCTGCAATTCTTGGCAATTAATTTCTGGAAGGGGTGGATGGAGTCTCGTGACCCGGGGGCATTCCGCGATTTGATCGGATAAAGTCCGGACTTAATTGCACGGAACTTGCCGAAAATAGCGGGTAATGAGGGGGACACATACTCGCAGGAAAGCAACCCTCGGGGACAACCCCAAGTGTTCCTGGGGTTGTTGAATGTGGGGCCTGGTCCCTGCAATAACATTACATATGGCGTCGTGCTATTTTGCTTACGCATCGATTGGCATCCAGACTTCAATAAGGAACTCCCAGGAGTGTCCAGGCCAAAAAGAGGCTTCCAACCAATCCTGCACTCACTCGGAAACCCGGAAAGGACTTAAAAGCCCCAACCTCGGGAGATATGCTCCCTTTCTGGCTTTTGGGGGGTTCGTAAAGTTGCTGCCTTTGTCAAAACGAAAACATTTTTATTAAAATTAGAATGCCCATGTCGTTGGCATGGGTGGGTCTGTGGTTTTTATTATTATTTCCACTGCAAGTGGCAACCCTTGTGGCCTTTGTCTATGGATGAATTATGGGGGACTCCCCGGGCTGCTTTCGTATTAATATGCAGCGCTGTCTGGCCGCAAAATGTTAATCCTTTTAAGTGAGACCCCAGACCAGAATCGTTTAATCTTTTTATTGAATTTGCCCTTCCGCCTTCCGTTTTTTTGGCAATCGAAGGGATTTTCTGCGAGTCAAGTTCGCATCTGTTTCGGCGGGCAAATAAATCTAATTTTCAATGGGCGAGGCCGCCCGCCTCCTCCTCCTTCGTATGCAAATCGTCATCGGTTTACTGTTGTCATAACAATTCCATTAACAAGGACTGCCAGTCTGTCTGTCTGTCTGGTCCGGGCCATATTTATGAGCTTAGGAAATTGAATTGAATTATATACAGAGAGCGAGAAAAAAGGAGGCCCATGTCGATGGTATCAGTGGGTTAAATAGATTGGATTGGCAAGGGTTTCCTTCCCTGGTTCGCCAATTGTAGTTGTGTCAAATAATGAGAATATATTTCGGGGAAATGCCCCAAAAACCGCACGAATGCAATGTGTCTGGTCTGGTCGACGCCACACGCACCATCGAGCGTAATAAATCCGATTCTAGTCTCTGAAAATCGCAGGGTTCACATTTTAAATTAACACCCCCGTTGGGCAGGTCCCTTTTAGTCCTTTCGCTCAGCTGCTGCGAGCTGGTTGTAATAATTCCAGGCCTTAGTTGGTTTTTCGACATTTAGTTTTTATTTTTCGCTGTAAATTTTCATTCGACACAAAATGAAAACGTGGAAACTTGAGTATAACTATTCATACTATTCAATTTCGTTTTAAATTACATAATATTAAACTAGATGCTTGCTTGCCACTTAATGTTTTCTCCTTCTCGGCCTTAGTTAGTTCCCTCTTTGTTTGCTCGCTGTTCCTTGTCTTTGTTTCCTTGCTTCCCTCAATTGTCTAGTTTGGTGTTTCTTTTATATTTTTACACAAATCAAAGGGGGACAAAGCGGAAGAGAGAATGGGAGGGGGACACGACAGAAATGCAACGATAATACAGCAAAAGTACGCATATAGAGTTGACTAAACCGAACCGCGTAAACTATTCAATTAAATTAGAGACTTGCACTAGAGAAGCTTGGGTAGCAACTAAATGTAGAGTGTGTGTTTGTGTTGATTCCTCCGTTCTGTGTGTGGTTGCCTCGCCGCGTGTGTGGTGCGTGTGGGTGGGTGAGGGAGATGTCGTGGCTGCCTTGGCGTAGATTCAACATATTACGAAATGAATGCTTGTTTGCGTGTGACTTCTGGTTGTTTGGTTTTTGTATTTGCCAGCAGGGTTCGTTGATGTTCAGCTGCCGCTGGCATTTTGGAATTGGATTAAGTTTTTCGATAGACTTTCTGTATTATTATTTGTTGGTTGTTGGCCATCTGAGGATGCCCCGCTTACTCCTTGCGCGCCTGACGCTTGCGAGCCTTTGTGGTAGTTTCCTGTGAGGGAGAAATCAAGTATAACTCTTTTAAGATCCGAATTTAAATGGTAAATTCAATGCCCAACCCACCTCAGTCTGTGCGGGCTCTTCATGATTCTCCTCCGGCTTGGTCACCTCCACATTATCTTCTAAATCAGACTTTTTGTTCTTCTTCTTGGGACTAGCGGACAGCGGCGTGCTCTCCTTGCTGGAATCGCCGGCAGCCCGATCGCTGCCTTCCTCACCCTCCTCCTCGGCCTCTGCCTCGGGCTCCTCGTCGTCGGGCTGCAACTCATCGGACTTCTTGGCCTCGCCGGCGGCCTTCTTGGCAGCCGAGTCCTACACAAGGCAAAACAGGGATTAGAACATCCCCCAAAGGGCAAGGCTAAGGCTTAGACCAAGCTACAATTACCTGACTCTTGGCAGAGGCAAATCTAAAGTAAATGGTGATGGCAATCACCGCCACTATGGCCACCAGGCCAATGCCCCAGATCGAGGGATAGGCCTTGACTAGCTCCACTACCTTATTCACGAATGAGTCCTACACGAAATGAGAGAAGCCAAAGAGATAGCAATAGCGATTACAAGTGCCAAGGTGCAAGATGAGTGTGTGGATGTGGTGTTCAAGTTTCTAGTTTACGAAGCGAAAGACAAGGCCAGGGGCCAACCTCTTTGGCGCGTCGGTACAGATAGAAGACGTAGCAGCTGGCTGGGATGAGCAGGTACAGGAAGTACAGGGCCCACCAGCCGGGCTTGTAGTTCATGCGGCGCATCAGGCGGTGCCAGAAGGTTTTCTTTGTCATAGAACAGTCTCTCTCGGTTAAGTGTCTCTGTGTGGTTATGTGGGGGAGAAAGAGGGGTTGGGGTCTGGGCATTAACTCACCGATTCGCGATCAATGTAGCGACGCTTGATGTCAAAGCTATTGGCGGCAAAGTCACGGGCCACCTCCAGGTCGTCAGTGATGATCAGGTTGTCGAAGAGAATGTCACTGGACATGGACCACAGCTCCAAGCCCACAGCGCTCTAAATGGGGAAGGGAAGGAGGGACAAAAAGATAAGTAAACAGAAAGGATTAGCGTAAAATTCCCCTTACAATTGGCGTCATTTGGAATGGCTTGAGATCCTCAAAGAAACCAGGATTGGCAATCTTCTTGGGCGCCCACTTGCCCTGGTAGTTGGGGTTCTCGATCATCGGTGCACGCCACTTGCCCTTGTAGTTGGGATTGGGGATGAGCGGCGCCTTCCACTTGCCACAGCCGGCGGCCTTCTCGCAAATGGGATTGTCCACCAGTGGAGCCTCCCATTCGCCATCGATTTCGGAGTCCCAGTCTTCCGGTTTGCTGGCCGTCGGATCAAAGATCATGTCGGGCTCCTCTTCCAGCCAACCATCGGGCATCACGGCGTCGGCATCGGGCAACTGCGGTGGTGCATCCTCATCCCAATCGTCGGGCTTGTGGGCCGTGGGATCTGGGATCTTCTCGCGCTCATCCCAAGCCTCCGGCTTCTTGTCATTGGGGTCATCGATCTCCGCTGGCGGATTCACAGCCGGCTTGAAGTCGGTCAGCAGCGAGCCCTCGTTGATGATCTTGTGATCCACGCGGATCTCGAAGCTGTTGTCGGGGCGCACCACCAGCTGATAGAGATGGGGCAGCTTGTCCTTGAAGGGCTCTTCCAGGCGGTTCCTACAAAGGCGAACGACCGAAAGAAAGGCAATTAATCATGGGGGAAAAACAATATAAAAAGATGTCTTATCTATCGTAGAGAATCAGCAGACATCATCGCAGGGGACAAGAGTCCACGCTGGCAACGAAAGGCAAACACGTAGTCCGCTATTATCACACGAGTCCAAAATGCAACTACTATTAGGTTTCGTTTGGACAATCATTATACAAATTATGAATCATAATATATTAGCTCAGCTCTCGCTTTCTAACGAACAAAAGGTGTGCAAAAAAGCTGCCTAACAAAGGGATTCAAGAATAGAAAAACAGATTTTTCGAGTTCCATTGTTCCATACTTAAATTCCAAGCCAAAGGCCAAGATTGCTCTCTCTCTCATTTAAATTTTAACAATTTTTAACGCATGCAGAGCTAGCTCGTTCCCATTTCAAATGCTAGACTCACTTGGGCTTGTTGCAGTGCTTCTCGGTGATGGTGCCATTAATTGGATTGACATGCCGGAATATGAAGTGCATTTTCACATCGTTGCCGCACTTGTCCGGTCCAAACATGATGGTGTAGGGTGTCTTGTCATTGAACTACGGAGCAGACCAAAACAGGAGATTCGGGGGTTGTTTCGTGGTTCATGAGGGCATTGCCCCCGCACACTACTTACGGCTGTCAGCTGCTCGGTGTCTTTGCCGGCGGAAAGGAGCTTTAGATACGAGCCTCCGCACTCCTGACCCTCCTAGAAAACGAAAGTAGGGGAAACGGAATAACGAGAATTGGGTCAGTAAGCGGGTATTAATTGGATTTGCAGCGCCACGCCGGCTGATGCAATCCCACAGAGCAATGGACGAACCTGCAACGTGACCTCGTACTGAACCACCAGCGGCTTGTCTTGCTTGAAATCAAAGGGCTGACGCAGCGGCGCTGAGATGGCCGCGTGCTTGGCCTTCGACTTGAGCACCAGACCCAGATCGTTGGCCCAAACGATGCGCTGCGGCGACTCCCAGTTCCAGAGGCCATCGTACTTCGAGATCTCCTCGGCAATGTCGTCCTTCTTGGCCTGCGACAGCACCCACTTCTTCCGGGACACCTCCACGTCGTCAAAGTGGTCCGCAAAGTGGAACTTCTTGGCATCGATCACTGGACTCTCGTAGGCCAGCTTCTCCTCGCCGTTCTCGCCGGCGGCGGCCTCCTCCTGAGGAAGAGATGCATATGTGGGAGCGTTAGATAAGGTGCGAT
This sequence comes from Drosophila trapezifrons, assembly GCA_018874455.1. NCBI lineage: Eukaryota > Metazoa > Arthropoda > Insecta > Diptera > Drosophilidae > Drosophila > Drosophila trapezifrons. Next base: position 35,805 of record JAEIIF010056246.1, on the reverse strand, counting down.
AAAACCCAGAAAGAAACACGCGGTTGTCAGCGGCGGCAGAGAGCGATAAAGATAGTGATAGAGCGGAATAGAGACAGGTGGCAGACGTGGATTTCAGCCTCGGAGAAGTAACTATCGAGGGCGGTATACTAGCACTTATTTTACCTTTTCATGCTATTTAGGTTAATAATAATTTATTTTATGAAATAACTAAATGGTAAAATATTTAATGATATATAATAAATGCCATATTTTGTATTCTAGGTTGGTTTTTTAAATTCTATTTTATTTTTTTACGTTTTTACTGATGTCTGGTTTGAAACAAACTTTCAATTTTAATATTTATTTATTGCAAAAGAGAAAATAGTAAAGTCCAAAAAGTATCTCCAGAATAAAAGCTTGAGAACTCTAACCAATAGCTGCAACTTTTTGTAAAAAGCATATCGCAGCTTGGCCCCTATTATCTTGCCGCCGACTGTGTGTAAACACAGTTTTCCCTCGCATTAATCCCGCTGAAAAACTCACATGCTAATTTTTTGGGTCATAAAAATCGAAAAGCCGGCTGCTCTCGCCCCCGCCCCCTCTCCGACCCGCTGAACCACCCGCTGCTCAGCACATCATCGTGCTTTTCTAGTCGCTTCCACACTGACGTGTACTTTTTTCTCGTGTTTTTTTTTGGATAGCAACTCACCGGAACATCTTCCACAAATCCGTCCTCGAAGTCATCGGAGCCCGATGCAGGCGAAGATGCAGGATCGGCGGCTTGGGATGCGGCAATTAGCAGCAGTCCGCAGGCGAACAGCAACGCCAGCGTCGCCCCTCGGCCCAGTTTCCTTTCCATTTTCCTCCCCGTATTTTCCTCGATTTCCTTCCTGCTGCGGTCCCGTTTTCTTTCTCTTGCGCTTCTTCTTCGGCTTGCTAATCGCACGAAAGGCGAGAGGTGGGCGGCGGGCAGTTGCTGCTTTCACCAGTTGCCGCGTACTGCTGCGCGCTCTATTGCGGAATAATAACGAGAATCGAGAATCTGGCACGACGAACAACTAATTGTAATTAAATTATACATGTAAATTATACATTTTCTGCTTCTCGCTGCCTACTGTGTTGCCAGATAAAAATTTAGCTTTTTCCCTAAAAAATCTCAAGCAGTCGAGATTTCCCCCTAAATAATCCAGTTTTCCCCTAAATTAAAAAAATATGTTAATTTCAAGCATGTAGGTACAATAAAAGAAGAAATATCTCAATATGACGTCCCCCACGTGAAGATTTACGACGTAAGGAAAATTCGTGATATCGTAACTATCGATGTCTTTTCTAGGTGTGGGAGCTCAAACCTTGGCCGGGTTTCTTCTTCTTCAGCTTGAGCAATTACCCTAAAAATAACCAAAGCGCCTGCGTTGACAGGGTTGTTGAGTAGTGAGCGGGCAGTCGTAGTTTGGCGGCAAATTTAAATTTTGAATTCTGTGTAGCATTAAATTTGTTGGTACTTTGTTATATAAAAAAACATCATGCTGTTTATTGATACTACATTTTTTTAGCTTTTTAATAATTAAAGAAAAAGTCTCGATAGGACTCAAAAATAAAAGATTTCTTAGCATGCAACAATTACAGAAATAATTATTAAAATATAAGCTCGAACTGTAAAAAAAAATTATACTGAAAAAACCTATTAAAAATAAAAACAAACAGTATGGGCTAAATACTTGTGTATTATTGAAGCAGATCGATCTACTTACCACTTACTAATTCATCAAGATCCCTTGCACCTGCCATAGTCCTCCTGCAATTAGGTCTCCAATCGAAGGCAGACACACACACACTCGCGGAAATTAATATTTGTGCAAAGTGCTATTCCATTGAAATATTTCCGCACATTTGTTAGTCGGACATATCTGATTCCGATTCAAACACAACGCGCCATAAAACTGTAAACTTGCATGTTGGCAATTATTTTAAAAGCCCCGCTGTCTCAATTAATGCTCCACCACGGCAGCTGCCTAAGCCCAGCAATAAACTTGATGGCTCGCTCGCCAAAGTTTCCCACACCCCGCCGTTCTGCTTTCTGCCTTCTGCCTTTCCGTGTAAAATAATGCGGCATGCATTTGAGCATAAAATTATAATAAAAATTCCTGGCTTATTGAGAGTGTATGTTGGTTTGTCTGCGTGGGAAGGCTGATCGAAGGCCACTCCCCCGGGGCCACACGTGGAGAAAAATAATTAAGATTTTGAATATCACCAATTCAGTGCTGCAGAAGGATTTAAGTCTAAAATCTCAAAGGTACGTGATTTTTAGTGTTGCAAAATGATTAAAGTTTAAAATGTCAAGGGTAAGCGCAGGGTTGCCACACAAATTGGTATGGCCTTCAGATCTATCTATCTATATCAAACGTATGCAAAGACATATTTTGGGTTCAAAAAAGTTGTAAATTCTTAAATTGTAAAAAGATTTTTCATCTTTGGATACTTTGACAACATAATCTGGAAAATAGAAGTGCTCAATGGAAACTCTTTCGTATCCTTTTTTGTAATCATAAAAAGTGACTGATTTAATTGATGTGCTTATATTATCTTTTCTCCCCGTGTATATCCTGTAGCAACTTATCTGCGGCACGCGCATCTCTGCTTCTTCTATCGCTACCACTGACAGTTTTTTTATTTTCCTCTTTTTTTTTTTTTGTTTGCAACTGCATACAAAAAGCTTTCTGTTTAATGGAATATTTAACACAATTTAAAAAGTTTTTTTTCTAAAGACAAACAAAGACTCAGAAGCACACATGAAGGGGGAGGGCGGCAGGGAGGTGGCATTTACTGGGGGGAAAATAAGTGGAGAAGAGCGGCAACTTTTGCACTGGAGCCTCAGGGCTGGAGAAAACTAAACTTGTGCTCACACACACTTCCACATTAGTTTTTCCTTTTTTTTTATGGAAATTGTGTAATGACAGTTAATGAGGGTACTACATAAACAGACACAAGCACACACCTCACACACGCACACCTGGTCCTTTACACCTCCCTCGCATAATCGTCCAGTGTTGTCAAGTCTTCTATTAACAACGAGGCCAGCTTACCAACACTTGAGCTGAATACCCCGTCCACCATGGAAAATGTGGAAGTAATGCAGGAAATATGGAGAATAAAGGAACTAAAATTATTTCCTTTTTTGAAATATATGGATTTTGTGGTATATTTTATTAAAGGAAAAGTTATTTAAATTTAAATAACATAATTAGGAACATTTTATAATATTTTAGAATATATTTTCCGTCAGAATGAATATAAAATGTATATTAAATATACCGCTTGGAAATACCTTATATTTATTATAGAAGGAAGTTGGGTGATCACTTGTTAATTACATAATTCTTAGGAACCTACCATTCGAAGGAACAATATTATTATATGATTTTCCTGCTAATTACAATTATGTATATAAAGCGCCCTATATGCAGAGGTAGGTTCCTTGAACGCTTCTCCCTCCGAGTTTCAAACTTTTGGGTAATTTATAATAACATTTACCCAGCACATAAATATCCCCGGACTGGCGAAGGATACTAAGGACGAGAGGAGCAGACATCTCCCATTGTGCTCCTCTTTTAAAACAGCAGCTCTTGTCTACACGAATTACTCAAAAAACATACTTAACACACTCACCCTCTCGGCGGCATTAATGGCGGCGCTAAAGGGTGAGGAAAGCGGGAAAAGCGGGGCTTAGGAGAAAGGGGAAAGGAACTACGGAGGACATCAATGTTGATGGCATACCAGAAAAGTTTTGTTCTAAGCTTTTGGACAGCGCCGGCAGAATCTCAAACATTTTCACCTGCAAGCAAATAGCGGAAGAGAGGTGTTTTCCGAGGGGGGCGCGGCTCTGAGTTTTCCGGGGCAAGAGGTGAGAGCTGATATCCATGTGTGTGTGTGTGTGATGGAGAGTATCAAAACATATGAAGGAAGCGCCGCTACAAGCGCACGAGTTCAACTTAGTGTGTACTTAACTTCCGTTACATGGCCGCCACTACACCTACACACCCCAGCCCCATCCACACACACTCTCGCACACACCTCCTTTCACACGCATGGCCAGCGAAACACATATACGCATACTGAAAAAAAATATGAGTAAGATTTGTCTAAGATTCAGGTTTAAAAGCCAAAAACTTTAATAATAGATTATAATTATTTTTGAAATATTTTATGGCTTTATTATTATTATTTTCCTAATAAAGCAAAGGGGGAAGCCTAACTCAATATAGCGTCATGTACAGTTGCTCTTTACTTCACTTAAACCTGGTTTTCTAAACTAAACAGGTCACACTACAACAGCCTTTGATGGAGGCATGGCCACTCTACCCTAACCTGACGTTCAAATGAAATGTGTCAGATTTTATACAAGAAAAACATTATTTAAAAGTGTAGTAAAGAAAAACTGTATTTTTAATAATACTTAACATATTATTTAAAGGTTGATAGTTGCTAAAATGGAGTAAAAATCTAAATATTTCTCTCCGTGCACCTGTTTGTTTGTTTATGCCAAAAGTGTTGTAAAGTGCGGCGCTTTGTCGGCAGGAAACGCTGAAAATTTATTACCGGACAATTTTGCCGGGGGGCATAAAAAAGAGGGCCCACGGAAAAGGGAGGCGGGGCAATGGCCGCCAAGGGGCGGAGGGCCTTAGACCCCCAAAACCCCTCTACCAAAAACACACACACTCGCATAGGACACATGCATATGCATAGTTTGCTGGCCGTAAGTGTATGCAAACATGCCTAAAAAAAAAAAAGGAAAGATGTGGAACAGACGAGAGAGGGGAAAGGAAATGCCGGGAACGGGGGCGGTGGCGGTGGCAATGTGTAAGCAGGCGGGCCATTTTCCATTAAAAATTCAAAATGCCCGACGCCCAGCCTGCCATTAACACCCGGGCTATGTGTGGAGTCTCCTCAGCTCGCCGTCTTGCCCCGCTCCCCCGCTTCCTTTGCACTTCCTTTTTGCCCGCTTTCAACACCTCGTTTTCTCACCTTTGGAATGGGCTTGCTCTCTGTGTGTGTGTTGTGTGTGTGCTGAGGAATTTGCAGCACCGTTAAAACTGAATTGATTTGTTATTCATGTTTTCTGACTTATGGGCAACACTTTTGGCTTTCCGCCTACCATTCAATTGACGTGGCCAATGGCGCCGACTTTTTCCCTTCCCATTTCCCATTTCACCATTTCCCCGGGCTCCAAAAAATAGTGAAAATTTAATGCAGGCACGGAGTTCAGGAACGGATTTCAGGCGGATCCGGGGAAAAGTCCTCGTGAAAGGCAGCCTTTCGTAAGCGAGGGAATGCTTTTTGAAGGTAAAAAACATGGTTGTGAAGTGGAGTTTACTATGAATAAAAAGAGTAAACAGAATTAAATCGATCCTCTAAATAACAACAAAAACATAAATAATAGTAGATTAAATAATGACTTACTTATTTTAACAAATTACTATTTTGAAAAGACTTCTCAAAATAGTACCCATTAATATTCTTCCTGGTGAGACTTGTATATTTAATTAAATTAAATTTTAAAACATATTCAATTGCATTAATCCTAAACTCAAACGAAATGTTATGCCCTGCAGCATTAGATTAATTGTAATTAACATTTAAAATTAGAACTAAGTCTGCTTTTAATTGGCTTTTTGCCTGCTTGTCTTTCTTTTTTCTTTTGAATTAAAATTCCATTGAAAATAAATGCAGTTTGCCCTCTAATGCAAGCCGGCCCTGGGCTAACCCGTAATGGCTGTGTGTGTGGGTTGTGCTCAAGCCGCTGGCTTGGCTTTTATATTTATTAAATTGCCGCAAGGGGAGCATTTAGTGCATGTTTTAAAATACAAATAAAAAATAAAATAAAACGGGGAAAAAGCAGGAAGCAAGTGGCCGACACAAATGTTGGTATACACTTACTAAATTAAGTATCAAGTTACTTATTAAATAGAGAAAATCTATACAATATAAAATATATAAATACAAATGGAAATCTTCATCTTTATGTACTACTTTTTGATTTATTATACAGTGTGTCCGTTTCTTTAATTAATATATTATGTTAAACTTTTTAAACCTAATATTTCTATTAATCGAATATTCCTTTCTTAAAGCCTTTAGAAAAAATTACCAGAAGGGTATATACAAAGACGGAGCCTGGTTAGGCATTTCAAGAGTAAACAGCCTTCTTCAAATCCATAAACATTCCACATTATATTTTTCCTTTTTTATTAGCTAAGTGAAAAAAACCATAGCTAAATAATACAAGTGTATAATTGCAGCTAAATGCATTACAGAAAAAGGTTCTTCAATTATGCGAACCATTCAAAGAGACGAAAAGGATGGATTCATTTTTTGGAGTGGCCATTCAGCCAATTCGGAATGTATTCAGATTGTGAGCCCATTAAGTGCCATTCATATTAATTTCGAGAGATTGAACCCTCGCATTAAAGAGTCATTCTTTTCGGGGAAACTTTTTACCAGCCAACTAATTTGCATGGCCTGTTCTCTTAGGTTTACCTTTGCCTTTACCCTTACCTTTCCCTCTTCCTTTCCCTTTTCATTAGAGATTTTGACAATACACTCTTTTTTGTATTTTTGAGTTGGGCTCGGGCACGGGGAATCCCTAAATTTTAATCACCTCAGTTGACAGAGTCAGGACAAATAAAAGCGGCTCGCAATTCGGGCGTGAAACCAAGGATTCCTGAAATAATAAATCAGGCCATAGGCGAAAATATTTAAATTTAAATGCTTCTGGAGGACGAAAACGTAAACAGGAGGAGCGATGGTAGTCACTTTCATTATTGGAAGTATAAATCACTTTCCTTTCCTTTTGCTGCTGGCCGCCAGCAAAACAAAGTCGGCCTACTCTACACCCTTTGAGGGGCTAAATGGAAGGGCTGCTCGGTGGAAGGAGTTGAAGGCTTCCAGGATGAGTGGGGAGGTCCTTTGTTGTTTGCTCTCGCCGCTCTGCTTCTCTGCGGTGCACGATAAAAACAAACAAATTCATAGCTAATAAAATTGCTAATAAATAAACGAGAATGGCGTAAGCGCAAAAAAGGGACACACGAGGTGAAAAACAAAGAAGCCGCAAACAAAAAAAAAACACACCAACAAAGAGCAAGAAAAAAAAATCATCATCAACACACACACACACTCACCTGGCGTGGAAAAATAATGTAAAGCTATAGCGACGCCGACCTGGTGGCCGCATTGACCAACAGCCAGCGGGCCATTTTCGGTGGGCGGCTGGGGCGCCCTTCCCTCTCCCGGGGGGTCGTTGGTGGATTTTCCCGATGGGCAAAGAGGTTAGCAGACATTGCATTAAACAGGTAATGGGTTACCAGGTAAGGGGTTCGCCTGGACAGGGCAGAGCACGGCCCTTGGCGTCGCGTGCGCCTCTGCCAACAATTGCGACATGGCGAGAAAAATGTCCATTGTAATCTTACTTCTTTATTTTAATAAATATTTAAATATTAATTATAATAATGGCAATTCTTTATATAAAATATATAAAAATATTAATTTTTTATGATTTAGCATTTAAAAAATAAGTTAAAAGGATTAAGAAATAATTGTTTACCGAATAAGTCTTTATCAATTGGTTATCCGTGGAGCTCTATTAATTTGAATACAACTTTAAAGAAAATTTAACTAGTTACTTATCAACTTTCTACAATGATTTGTAGTTAAATCTAGTTGTTAAAAATACCAATTCAATCAATTATAATTCAATTTAAAGAAGAAATAAAGAAGATACCAATGCGCTATTGTAATATCCTTTTACGCTTATAAAAATCAAATATTTTTCCCTGTGTGATAATTTTCCTCTGGGTTATTTTTATGATTTTATTTTTGATTATTTTTCTGCTTTGGCCTCCTATGTTGCTGTTGTTATTTGCGGTGTTGGTTTTTGGAAAATTTATTACCAAAAACCGCACATGCTTTTTTAACTTCTCCTCGCAGCGGCTGGAGCGCCGTGCAGAGTTGCCTTGCCACATATTTTGGCTGGAAAATTTTTAATCAAAAGAATGTTGGCCACACACACACACAGAAATCCAATTACATTCTGATAAGAAATGCTTAGCCAATGGCCACATTTGTTCTTATGCAAATCAGGCAAGTTTATTAGCCCTTTATGCTTGATGGCTACTCTCCTGATTTTTGTTATATTTTTTTTTTGGCGTTTCCTTTCGGATAACCGCAGGTGGCGGAGCATAAAAAGTGTCCAGGCTGCAAAAGCCGGAGATCGGGATGAGGGTCGGGTCATCATTTCATGTCTCAGCTCATAAATCTTTGGGATAAAAATCCGCTGAGGGCAGCGAAAGTTGCCAGCCACTTTGTGACCCACTTACAGCCCCGCCGACTGACTGACTGACTGACAGACTGAGAGACTGACTGACTGGCTGACTGGCTCATAGAGGTCATAATTCTCGTGCAATTTCAGCTCGCTTTTGTCCCCGTTTAATGACAGACAGGAAGAAGCCTTAGTGCTGCTCTCTCGTCTCCTAACAATTTGCATTTTTATGGAATTGAGACATTTGACGAGCTCGAAAGATGTCCCGTAGATTGGATATGAGCCAGAAATTAATGCGCAGCATAAAGATGGCCCCGCCCCGATTGCAGCAGATCAACTTTTTGATGGCAACTTGAGGGCAAGTTCCCTTTCTTAGTTTCTATTAGAAAAAAAAATTAATAGGAAAGAGCAACTCCTTGTTTAAGGCGGAATTAATCTAAGAAGTGGAGGAGGAAATAATATTTAACTTGAAATTTTGTTAATAAAGTTGTGTAAGATTATTCTAACCATTTTTTTATAGATAATTATAGTTTAAACTTTCACAATCATGTGTAAATATTTATAGCTGAAGAGGAAAAGGAATTCAAATAATTTTTTCTGAGAATTAAGGTCTTGAATATGTTTTCTTTTTGCAAAAGGCATTTCAAGAAATAAGTTCTTTGATTTTATTTAAAATTTTGTAACTCAGCTGATATAATATTTAATATATATTTTAGGAAATATCTCTTCTGCTTGTTTAATTTGCTTGCAAATAAAGTTTTAATGCCTAATCTCTTGGGAATGGCAACTTTCCTGATTTTCCTTTTGTTTTCTCTCTTTAAAAAAGAACAGCTTAAGTGCAGGACCCCGGTGAGCTGTAAATAAGAAGAGGGAAACCCCCGGCTTTAATGCGAAATTAATAAACCAAAATCAGCTGCTAAGCAATAAACTAAACTAACAGAGCCGGCTTTGCCTTAACCCAAAAGGCGACCTAAATAAACACACACACTCCCCCTCCACACGCACACCATCACACTTCCAAGGTCGTGCTTAGGCGCGCAAATAAACCGAGGGGGAGGAGGTGTGGCAGGGGCGGTGCCAGGGGACAGGGGTCAAAGGGGAAAACGGCGGGGCAGGGAGCCGGCAAAAAACCGCAGGAGCAGAACGGCAAACGAAATGTGAAGGAGCCGACAAAACAAACCAAAGACAAAACAAAACACAGAGTCAAAGGAATAAACCAAGCAAATAATCCTTTAGCTTAAAAAAAGAAGAAAAACCCGAAAGGAGACAGGACTCGGGCGAAAATAAGTTAGTCCCTCGAGTTTTTTAGACTGCAAGATGCCTCGCATGATGAGACGAAAATATTTAAAGGTGAAAGGGAAGCCTTTAGAAATATTTATTTAATAAGAAAATAGTCAAGAGGACATCTATAATGTTATTTAAGGAATATCAGAATTTTATTTAAGTATACATATAAATGAATTTAATTTCATAAAGCATATCCATGATCTCCCAACCAGGTGATAAATATCTTAAGCGAACTAAGGGTTTTTTCTCGAGTTGTTCAACATATTCTCCGAGTAAAAAACAACGAAATCTTCGGTAAATAAAAAACACATTACATTAGCTTATTCATCTTCATATTCAATACTTTTTTAAGGCGATTTCTAAGCCATTCTGTCTGTAATTATTTTCTCCGAAAGGTAGATTCCCCAAAAACCATATGTAATCCATGATATCAATACCTTAGGATCAATAAGCGATACGTTTAGCCTCTCCAGTTACCAGAAATACCATATACCCCGCTTTATGTTAACGAGTAGCGGAAATAAAAAAGAGCTCAACTGACAAGAAAAGCCATTGAAGGAGTGAGAGAATCGGGCTAGAGAGATGGCAGAAAGCCTGGAGAGCTGGAGGAAAAATAGAAAGGGATAGCTTTTGCCTTTGTTATGTCAGCCTTCTCTCGGTATTTATTTCGTTTACATTTCTGATGCTGTTCTTGTTGTTGTTGCTGTAGTGTCCTTCCCTATCTATAGCTTTTGATTTTTCTTCTTTTTTTTTTTTTTTTTGAGTGAAAGCGCTGAGAAAAAAAAACCGAATCTACACGGCCGCATTATCCTTTGCTTATCGCGATGCTCCTTGGCGACCCTGACGGGGCGGATGAACAGGATTCGTGGCGTCGCCAGGCGCTGCTTTGAACTGTGTCTTTTGATTTCGATTTTGATTCGGGCGGATCCTGCCGCCTCCGTCTGTACATATTTTTGGCATTAATTTGCCTAAGTGTCGTCCTTGTTCGCTCGCCGCGCGTTAAGATTCCTGCTGACGATAGGCGAGCTAATTTTGTGTAATGAAATAAATTAAAAGTCCGTAATAAACACAAACTGTCAGCGGCAACAACAATCAGGCCGGCGACGTCATGGCAAATGAAGCGTGAGCCGGGGGCAGGCAGGAGGGGGCTGGGAGTGGGGCGGGGAATGGCCAGGCAAATTGGCTTGTTAATGAATCATTACGCATACGTCACGTTGTGCATGACAAATGACACAAGCCGGCAGCCAGCCAGCCAGCGCTGATAGGGAAAAGTGGAATGAATGCGAATGACTTGCAAAAGGGTTTTCCTTCTTTCTGAATTTTTTTCTGGATGGCTACAAGGGTGTGTGCCTGCATTAGGGTGTAGCTTTTTTAATGGAAGTTGTGAATTAAATATCTGAAATGGGGGAGAAGTTAGCTGAGGTAAGTTTTGAGCTTTAGTTGAATTCTAAGCGGGCTTAAAACTTATTCTTTAATTTATTTTGTATGAATTTTACATCTAATTATAAAAATACTTGTAAGAAAATACTTAATGAATATAAACAGATTTTTAGAAATTTTTTTAGATGTCTAAACAGGGTTAATTAAGTATTTATAAAGGAAGGGCTATTATTATCCAACTTTTATTAACAATGGCTATTTTAAAATGGTTTTCTAAAAAATATTCATAGGTATTTATAAAATTTAGAAAACGTTTCTTTAGCAATTTATAAAAAACATACTTTATTGTCCAGTATAAGATCGTAAATACACGAATCTTGTCACTGCTTTGATGGAAATATTAAAATAACATTTTTTTGAATACCAACAACCTCTCCATGATTAATTTAACTCAATATTTTAGCCAACCCTGGAACAAAATTAACAGATTAAAGACTCCAACCTGAACCGAAGGGGTGAAAACTTGGAATCGGCTTAAAGTCTCAAGGAAAACGAGAATGAAGTGGAAAATTTAGATGAGAGGCGGCGGCAAAGATAAACACTAACTCTGCTTCCAACTCCGGGCTCCATACATATCTCTTCCTATCTCTCTCTCTTCTGGGCCTGATTTCCCTCTCGATTTTCCTGTCGCTTTCCCCCCTCTCACCAGCTTTTTCGCACATATGCATGAGCGCCCTTGTGCACACAATTTGTTCAAATTGGGTTCGGCCTTGCTGTCGAATGTTTAGCCAGCGAAAAGAAATGGCCGCCATCTGCATTTCCGGCTGTGTATATTCCCCGGGAATCCCCCCACTCCAGCACACACACACATACGTGCTCGTATGCTAATTCAAAGCTAAACTATAAATTTGCGAGCTGGCCGCATATTAAAACGTTTAATTCAATATGGAAGGCGTTCTCCCTGCTATTCAAACTTTGGCCATCGCTCGAGCGGATTCTCCATCCGTCCATCCGTTCGTCTGTCTGTCCCACGGTTTAGCCGTCTGTGTTTGTTTAGGCAAAAGCTTAGTCAGGGACACATGTGCTTAGCCGAACTAGCAACAGTCCTAAATGCTAGTATATTCACAGTTTGAGGTGAAGAGAAGATAGCATTTAAAAAAGCAGAGATTTCATTATTTAGTTTAGAATATTAGCACTTAAATACACATTTTTTGAATAATAATAATATAATAATATTAACAAGAACAATTTAAATTGCTAAATTTAAAATAATATTTCTCACTTATATTATAGTTTAAAAGGGTTTATATACTTTAAAATTACACAAATTAATGAGACCAACAATGCAGTGTCATAGCACCATAAAATACAAATTGACAGACTTATAAGGGTCTTTTTAGATTTATAAGTTTGCAGAAAATACCGATATCAAGTCAGCAATTTGTACAAAATTATACTGATCTTAGAAGGCTTTTTCTTTCCTTTCCTAATGTCAAAGGTAAGGAGATTCAACCCATGGATTCAATACAAGCTTTAAATCAAAAAGTGATTTTACATGGGAATAAATGAAAATAACTTGCATTTTTTAATTTTAATTCACAATCTGACTTTCTATTTTACATTTAAGCATTTCTTCAGTCTTACAACCCACAAATAAATCTATAATAAACATTATTTTAGCAAAGTTATCTTCTTTTCTGGCTTAAGGATTAACAAAATACTCTCCTTTGCAGGATAGCAACCTCCACTGGCCATGTACTTTTCTAAATCACTGTTTCCAGCCAGTGTTAGCCGGCTCAAGTGGCATCCACTTGTCTCTGCCCTTGGGCTGGTCCAGCTCCTGCTCCTGCTCCTGCTCTCGCTCCCGTTCCGCTGGCATTTGCGGACGTGCCGCCCCTCGCCCGCTTATAATCTCATCTGTGACACTCGTTGAACTTGTCGCCATTTAGTTAAATCAACAAAAATAATTTTGTCCAAGGAGGAGGAGCTCCGCCGAACTATCCGGAACACACATGCAGCCGGGGGCAGGGCAGGCTCACGTACTCGAGTCCGGAAGGGAGGCAGGCGGATGTAGGAAGTCGGAAGTCGGGTATCTTGTCCCTCGCTCCCGCCACATTAACGTGACTTTTGCAGCGCCCAGTTTTATCAGCATAATTTAGTTTGTGCCCCCGACTGGACACTGGACAAAGGACGAGGGACGACTGCGCTGGACTAAGGACTCTCTGGACCCGTTCAGCTGCGGCCTGCGGTTCACTGCATTAGTTAGAGAGTCCTTTGTGCCAACTTATGGGGCGGGAACGATGGTACTCGAGGCCGCATCGTTAAAGGCGCTCACAGGCATCGGCTTTAATTAAGCCGCTGTCGCCCGTGAATTATTAAAGCCATGCACGCCAAGTGCGAAAAATAAATACAAAAATATTAACTAATTTTTCCCTGCATGCACAATTTCGTAATTCAGTCGACGACCGCCTGCTGAGAGCTGTAAGGAGTCGTTGGTTCACGGAGAAATAGGGGTAGTTCAATCAATAAAATAATAAATAAAACTAAGAAAACATAGGGTTATAGCCAAGGATATTCCCCTCTTAATTGCAGATTTCTTTACATTATTTTACTTATATTTAGACCTTCAATTATCTTAAGTCTAAGTATACTTTTACTCTGTACTCCTGGCTTTGTGAAGGCCACTGGCAGCAGGCAATCAGCGGTAACTTTGTATTTTTGAAGTAGTTAATAAGTCCACCTGTCGGCAGGTAAGGGGCGGGCTGGAGAGCAGCTTGGCCAAAAGCGAAAGCGTAAAAGAATTTCGCTAAATATGCCAAGTTATGAACTCAATTGACGGCCTCTTTGGCCGCCGAGAAGTGCGGCAAAAGTTGGTTAATAAAATCACAGCCGAGTGTTAATAGGGATTTTAGCAAAGAGGAAAAAAAATGCAGAGAGTCCGAGACAATGAGCAAGTGGAAGGCAGAGTGACAACTATGATGAGATGGAAAAGGCTCTCAGCGATGCCGACTTTTCTGGGCCACGGCAATTAAGCTGGAAAATGGCAGGCAGGACAGGCACTCATCGAGGACCAACCAAGTCGAAGTCGAACTCCAAGTCCTGCTTCTGCCGGCACTTGGCCGTGGCAGGATGGTGACCTCATAACGGCGCTGCTTATTAAACGTTTGTCCTGCGGCCGAAAATCTTAGCACAGGCTCTCCTGCATTTTTCCCCCCACATTTTCCTGGCCGCAGATTTTCCTCCGCCGTTTTTCCCGCAACATAAAGCCAAAACTGTTGCGGATCGGCTTTCGCGTAATTAAAAATTGCGGCCAGCGTTGGCCAGCCGACCGTGCAAGCCCCCACTTCCCGCAGGAAAGGCAGGGTGCTCGTCCTGCGGTCCTGGGTCCCGGGTCCCGGCTGCCGGGTCCCTGTCCTGCCTGCGTCCTGGGCCCTTTTCTGCTGACGCTGCCCTTAAATGCGCTTTTTAGTTTAGACCAACGTAAGAGGTTTTAGCTCGCAGCAGCCACGTTGAATAATTTGCTTGCGCACAGCAAACTCGAAAAAAAACAACGAGGGGGCAACAAAAATAAAAAGAATATTTCAAATTAATTAACGCTAATGAAAATGTTTAAAACTTGCAACTTGCAGTCAGTCGAGTGAGTGGCAAGGGGCTCGGGCCAGTGAGAGGGAGAAGGGGCAGGGCTGGTGGGGACTGCAACTAACTTGGCTGTTTGTTTGCGCCTCAGACAACTCGACGGAACTCGGCAGGAGAAAAACAAGTTTCCGGTTCTAGTAATGATTATGCACTGGACAAATTTAGTAGTAAATGTATAGAAATTCATTTGAAACCATAAGAAATCAGTTTTCTATCAAAACGTGCCAGAAATGAGCTTTAAATAATTTAAAAATATATTTAAAGCATTTATAGTGAGTTAGAAAAATATTTGAAATGTCAAAGAAGGATTGTTAATTGTCTGAAATTTATTTTAAAATATCTTAAGCCATTAAAATCATTCCCATTTTATTTTTTAGCACTCTTAACATTGAACATCTTAATTAAAATACAACTAAATTGTTTTTTTGGTGAAATACTTGAGATATTTCGTCTATATTAAATTATTTATACAAAATGTTTGTTTTTTATTAAGAAATTCCGCATTCCCTTGTTAAGATAAATCTCTAGACTAGATTTTATATGAAATAATTATTTAATAATTATTGAAATAAATCTAGACAAGACTACCTTCCTATATCTTGTATAAGTTCTCTATAAATTCCAACACTTTCTCTCTCTGCACAACTACTTCCACTTGGGGTCTTCATTTCCTCTCCACAAAACTGATAGTTTTCCTTGGCGGGGCGGTGGAGAGGCCCGGGGAAGTGCAAACAAAGCTCTGTGGCAAACTTATTTGCTTTACACAAAATAGAAAAGCGTTGCGGCGGCGGGGGCGGCCCAACTGTTGCACAATCGAACACAAAGCAATTTTAATAAATTTTATGGCACACTTATTTGCATGGCACCTGGGAGCCCTCCAATTATTTGTCGAGTACATTCCGCATTGCAATTTTCTTTTATTAGAAAATTCTATAATAATTCCTGGCCAAGTTGACTTCGCATTGTTGTGCTGGAACTGGGGGGGAAACAAAAGCAGCTTTGCGCGAAAGTTTTCTATTTTATGGGAGGGAAAGCGGAAGCCCATGGGTTGCGAAAAGTGGACAGAGCACAAGGGTTATTTGAGAGAGAGAGCTCATACATATATAACTATCCGACTCACTTGTATTTTTCGCCTATGATTGCTGGAGAAGTGTTCTTCTGGCCCAGAAATTGATGCCAAGAAGTTTTGCTCATTTCAAAGGGACTCGACAATAATTGGCTTAAACTTTTGGCAAATAAAGAAAGTCAATTGTCAGCACATTTGTGGAAATATTTTCCTCAAGGGCTTGGGAAAATAAATAGTTAAATTGAGATCTTAAAACTACAAGACTAAACATATATCTTTCTTTTAACAATAATTTTTAAATCGCAATGTGAGAGGCTTAAAACTTATACAAAATATTCAAGCCAAGCTATATTTAAGAGCTTGTTTAACAATTATGAAATAAAGTATTTTTCGCCTGAAAAAGTCCGGAGAGCACTCGCAAAGGGTCTCACATTTCCCTCGTGATATATTTCTGATGCTTACTTTAATTGCACCCTTAAAGTCACGGACTTGGACAAAGTGTTGTGGCTCATATATCAAACTTTGAAGACAGCTTAGAGTTGAATGCGTATTCAGACATCAAAAGGTAGCCCCACAGCCAGGAGGCAGGACGTGGAGTGCGTGTTTGTTTGCTGGCCAGTTGCAGTTGGTTTCCCAGGCTGCTGGCTTTTGTTTGGTCTGATGTCTGGAGTCCTGGAGTCTGGATTCTGATGTTTCTTTGGTGGTGACAGTTAAAGTGGCGTTCCGGCAACGCCAGGCAACCAAATAAATGCCGTGAAAACTCATGACATGCCAGCAGGGAATCTAAGGAACAGTGGCTTTTCTGTAAACTGGTGGAATTGGTTATAATTTTTAATGCTTTTCTTTTAAATTATAGCTGGTAAGGACTTACATAAGAGAGGGAGGACTCTTGAGGTGGTTTTAAAGCTTATATAAATTTATAATCCTCTTAATATCGACTAAATACTAGAATCCACTAAGGATCTAACTTAAAATTGGCCTCTTAATTCAAATGTCAAGTTTAATCTACAAGTTTCAATCCCTTGAATTAAATAACAATTTTTCTTCAAGAACTTACAAGTAAGTTATATATTTTCCAAGCAAAGTAGCCACTGTACATCGTCTAGTTTGTGCTTAAACATTGCACTCGGCCAAGGGCTAATGGGCTTGTCACTGTCACTGCCCGGAAGCTGCCAGATGTTCTCCTATTTTTACCTGGACAAATGCATACACGCCCCACTCCCCACCAGAGCATAATCAAGTAATTGTGGCCGGTGGTGCACCTGCCCCGTGCGCGAATATCGCGCATACGCCGCGTGATACCGCAGTGGAAACAAGGGCGCCGGGATTAGGCTTTATTTCTTCTAGCGGCTGCTGGTCGCTCGTTCGGTTGATTTAGTGCCCCGCTTAGCGAGCCCGGCAATTGTGAGCGACGCAACCGCTGACACTTAACTGTGAAAAATTGTGAATTATTATGGCAGGCCCCCGCCCTGTCCCGCCCCGCCTTGCAGGATATATTTTGTAGGCAGGCGCCGGCAGGAGTCGGTGTTCTTGGGGATTTCCCTTTTGCCTGTTTATGGCTGCGATTTGTTACGCACAACGGTGCGTGTGTTGGCCACAATCGTTTCGTCAGCTACAAGGGAGAAAAACAGAAACAACCGCAGCCAAGGGATATCTTCGATAGGTCGGAGTGTCTGATACCCTTATGGGAGTGTCTTCAAGATTTATGCGATGTTAACAGCCTGCAGTTAATTTTTGATCGGAGAAATACTATTTTATTAAGGGAACTTGAGAGTTTAACTTAATAATGGGGTTTTAATTACGTTTGGCTTACCACAAATATTAAACAAGGTCTTAACTAGAGGTAGAATGACTTTCTTTGCTTAATTCTGTATTTGTTTGGATTTTCTTTCATTCCACAAACTTTAAGACCCTATTTCTTGCTTCAGAATAATAAATATTACTCCAAACTTTCCCCAAAATATGACTTAACTCTCTGCAAGGGCATAATCTTCTAATGAGAGAGTAGGAGCTGGTGCACCCTTCGCCGGAGACTGGTGACAGGTAAGAGGCCAGCAGGCAACACAGGTAAACAAATAATTCAAAGTCATTTGCGCTGTGACTTGGCCCCATTGCCAGCTGCTCCTCGTTGGCTGAGCTCCACTCCTGCCACGTCCTGCCAGGTCCTGGAGGGAGCTGGCCAAGTGTGAAAAAAGTGTCAACGCTTTTTGCCATGTCCTGTGATTATGACACTAAAGAGGGCACCGATCTGCGGGGAAAACGCTTCGTGGGGGCGCCGAGTCCTGGCTCTGACTCTGAGCAATTGGCCTGACACCGAGTGTTTTGACTGTTTTTTCCAGTTTTGTTTTGTTTTGTATTTGAATTGCCTTTTGGGTTACGTATATTCCTTTTGTGGTTCTTCGGGAAGATAAACGGATTTTTGGGGATAGGATGCTGCCGGTGATTGGCGAGCTTAGCCAGGAATTGGAAAGGTAAACAATTTACACTTTTTGTAGGGAGAAGTATCCATGAAATCAGAGATGCCTGTGTTTGTATTATTTTATTTATATTTTGTATAAAAAGGTTGCTAGTTAAATTTAAATAAATATATACAAAGATAAAGATAATAAACATCAATGTTATTTTATATATACAAATAACATTTCTTCTCCTTTTATCCGTCTAATTAGAATTTCTTTGATTTTTCCCAAGCCTCGTTTAAGTGTCCTTCCTTGGGTCTTTAAGAGAACGACCTCGTATGCAGTGGCACAACCCATTGGCACCGTTTTGGACATAAACAGTGTTTACCTTAAAAAAAAATGGTTCGGTTCAGGCCACCTTCTTGTTTTCAGCTTCTTTGGCACCTTGTCCTCGCCGTCGCCGCCTCCTTTATCCTTTATCCATTTTTCAGCCACCTTTCCCGCTCCTCGGATTCCCCGCCGCCTCTGGTCCTTTTACGTTTTCTAGGCGCCTGCCTCCGCATGCTGTTGGCTTGGGCAAACAAAAAATCTCATTAATCCATTAAGTATACGCCAAGAAAAAGTTCAAAGCGTCTGCTCGCACACACACTCGGGCGGCAAGGACACTTCCAGCGACAGGAAGCCCACCGCGTGCATTATAGTAATGCGAGTGTGCGAGTGTAAGTTTGTGTTCAGTGTAAGAGAAAGCCTTTTGGGAGCACTAATGAGTTTGACATTGTTTCCTCCTAACAAGCAGCAAAGTTGGCCGAAACAGGGGTGGCGGCGCCTGGGCTGCCGGCTGAGGGGGATCGCCTAAAAATCAGTGGAAGCCGCCTGCATCGCCCAGACATTCCACCTTGGCATCTTTTCGGCATTTCTATTGCGATTTCCTCAGGGGCAGGAGGGAGGGTGTCGACCGAAATGACTTTTATTCCACGTTTTCCACATCTTCAGCGTCGTCTTGCGATTTTTTTCCACTAATTAAAACCGTGTTGATAACACATTTCAATTTGGCTTCCGGCTGGGGCTTAAAGTCCTTTGGTAATTGGGGAAGCCATTTAAAGGCTTTTACTTAGTTTAGAAATATATAAAATGTTTATTTAGATTTAGGGGGATAAAAGTGATATTAATTGGTTAAAAAAGAATAGAAACCTTGAAGACACATGTTTTAGATAGCGATTTACTCTTATGTTTAATCTTTACTATTTTCAGCATTAAGGGCCAGCTTTTGGAAGTGCCTAGGGTATAAATATTATTATAAAAATATATCAAAACGCTTAAAAACTAATATAAGTAATTTCATTAACAAAATGTGATAGCTATTATTATAAAAATATATCAGAACGCTTAAAAACTAATATATGTAATTTCATTAACAAAATGTGCTATCTTTTATGTTAGAAATTAATGTGTATAAATATTTAAAAGGAAAAAGGGACTTAAATGAACTTAAAATCATCTTTAGACATTTTTCGAGACACACTTCTTCTAAGAGAGTCCCGAACTCTTAAGGACTTCTCTCACATCTTCAAAGCGTGCTTGAGGAAACTTTCACTAATTAAGAAGCCAGTTGAAGGCAGTTTTCCGTTCGACTTCCGGCCAAAACTTAAAGCTTCTAGGGGTGTAAGTGATTTCGCAGAGTTTTCGGCTCCGTTCGGGTTTTTTTTTTCGCCGGTTTTCGGCATGAGTAATGTCTCCCTTTTGACTCATTTGGTTACACACACACACTGCCATACCGCTCCGCTCCGTTCCACTTCGACTCATGCATGCATAAATATCCTGGATGGAAACTACGTCTGGGTACTGCGTCCTACGTCCTGCTTTCCCTTTCCTGTACTTTCCTTGCCCTTACTCAGGCCCGGATTCTCCGACTTTTGTGCGCATATTTGTCGGCTCTGCTCTCTGCCGGCGTCGATTGTAAATTACGCCCCTAATGCGCCCATTTGTATGCTGCAAAAATTGCCGCTTATTGAATATTTAGCGAGCTTACCTGACACAGGACTTCTCCGGCTCCGGCCCCAGCTCCAGGACATCCTCCCTAATGAACTCATTTGGGATTTCGCATGCGTGCTTTTTAGACTGCACAAATCGGCGGCATAAAGAAACCGAAAAGTTTTCGCATTTTAAATAATTAAACAACAAAAAGCCGCCCCCGCAGCTGTTTTGGGTTCTTGCATTTTCTTTTTTTCTTCCTCTGACTGGGTTTGGGCTTCGTTTGCGTATCACAATCGGTTGCCAGGCCAATGAAGAGTGACTGAACTCGGTGACTGACTGACTGACTGACTGACAGGCGAAATGAGCTGGGATTACGGTCACCGATAAGCGCTAAACAAGCAAGTAAAGCTCGGAATTTGGCCCCCGGGGGCCCAGAGTGGAACAGTAATGGCAGGTTGGCTTTTTAAAGGATTTAATTTAAGCCAGAAAAAAATTATAATTATATATGCAGCCATTTCTTTCTTAATAAATTATTACAGAACTTTAATTTAAATTACTCAATAAATAGAGCAAGTTTCTGTATTAATTAAAAGGATTTCCTCAGCTTTTTTTAAACACCTTTTGCTGGCATCTCTGGCCTTGTGGGTGTGCCGGTCTGGTCCTGTTTTGATGCCCAGGAATTTGATTAGTTTTGAGCACTTTTCCGAGAATTCCAGCCTGGGAACCCCTTGCTTGTGGCCAGGACATAATTAGAATGAAACTTTGGCCCCGAAACGCCTTTTCATTCAGCCATTGCGCCATTGTGTCTTTCCAGGGAAAATGTCATTTAAAAATATCTTTCGCCTCAGCCGAGGAGCCACCTCCCTCGCCGAATCCTTGAATCGAATAACACCCACTCACACACACATCGGCAGCAGGATGTCTGGCAATCGATACTTCATTAAGATATCGTGCTCTAGACTTTCCGTTTACGTTTCCCTGATTACTTTGCATAGTTCCTCCTTTCTCCTTGACTTTCCGCCTTATCTGCCCTTCCCTGGGCTTCTGATTCTGACTCTGAATTCTCTGAACTTTCGCTCCTTCGTCCTGCGCCCCGTCCTTTGTCTCTTTTGGCCCCGGCTAACGAATAAATCGCAAAATCGTATTAGAGGCCCGCAAATTATTTGCCACCGGATGTGTGGCCCAGCTGGCTGCCTATCGTCGGAAGTCGAGGCCGTTGGCCGCCGTCGTCGTCGCCGCCTGGAGATCCTTGCTAACCAGCTCTGTCTCGGTCTCAGTTCCAGTTCCAGTCGGAGATCCCGGGGTCGTGGCCCTGTGTTTATCACATGAACACAATCAAATTAGCGCACATCGAGTGCAAATAGGCGGAGATAGGCCCAGCTGGTACCGAGCAGTCCGAGCTGGATCGCCGGATGGGGGAGAAGGTATCCTTCACTCAACCAAAAAGTAGATTAATTAATTCTTTTCGGGGGTGGGACTTGTTAGCTTGCATTTTAGATATTATTTCGGGATTTCGGAGCCAAAGAGAGACTTTTAAATACCATTCAGAAAGGCCTCTACCATAGATCCTCTAATAAGAAACCCTTAATTGATTCTCCCCTTAAAAAGGAGCCTCCACTGGAAAAGCCTTTTGCCCAAAGTGGCTTCTGGCCAACTCATTTGGCAAGTTTGTTAAGAGGAACCTCTTTGCGGTTGGAGTGGCCTCGCCTGGGGCCTGGAGAGATGTCTTCTGCGACGGCTCCTGCTGACTCCGCATCCTGCCCAATGAACTTCGACGCCACTGGGGGGCCCTGGAACTGTCCCACTTTGTTGCCAGTAATTCCCTGCTCCTGCCTGCTGGCTGCCATGTCAGGACTTTTGTTGGGAGCTGTCAACAGGGAACTTTGCTGCAGTCGCAGCAGCAGCAGCAGCAGTAGCTGTTGCATTTGCAGTTGCAGTTGCAGCTTCCAGAGTTCGGTGCTCAGTGCTCAGTCGCCTTGACAGCTCCGACAGAAAATATGAGCAGGCAAGGAAAGGGCCCTGGGGAACGGAACATACCAGGGAGTATGTGGAGTCGCACAGTGGAGTCTCCTCTCCCGCTTGTCGCTGTCACATTGTTGTCATGTGGCTGCCGCTGTCAGGACTCGGGACTCGGGACTCGATCCTCGAGACTCGACTCAACTCGAGAAGATTGCCGGCCACCCAGAGCCGGGCCGGGCTTGGCAGCCTTCGTTTAATCAACATTACTTGTGCTTAAATCAATTAAAAACTAATTACGTTTCATGCCCCGTTGAGCGCGCAACTTTGTGGCTTTTCCTCGGAAAATTCTCCCACACAATCCTTTGAGTCTGGGAGCGCGCTCAAAAGGCGTTAATAGAATTTCGCCACTGCCATTGCATTGCCGGCACAGCCACTGGCGCAGCACCTGGCCAAAAGCCTGTTAAGGCCAAAAGCCAGTGCATCTGCTTTGGCTTTGACTCATTTGGGGAATCGCAGCTCCTGGCTGCAGCTGCTGAAGCTCTGAAGTGCAGAAATTAGACGACACACAGGAGCGTATCCCTGGGCTTATGGGAGTGCGAAATTCCACACAAAATACATAAATGTTTTGGCAAAGAATACTAATTACAAATACCGCTGGCTGTTCTGCACTGGGAAATTAATTAAGTCCTTAGAGAGTTTCTTAATATAGCAAAACATTTTTAATATGTTCCCCAACCTTTATCTTGTAAACTCCCAGGCCTTCATTTTCATAAAATAACGTCGGATTGATTTTATTTCTTGATCTTGACACGTACTGATCGTTTTTTTTCGTCAAACCAAGTGACCATATCCTTAATCTTCAAAATCTCGCTTAAATATATCGGTTAATATGCAATAAGGCGCTTATCGATGTTTGTATACAAAAATGGTCACACTAAGGCGCGCAAAATAAAATTTGGTGTTTACAATTTGCATTTTTAAAATGAAAGAAATGTTGCTTTTAAACTTGTAATTATTTATTAAAAATACAAAACATCCCCAGGAGAACCCGCATGAACTACAAACTCATATCCAAGACCTGACTGCGATTTTGTCTTGCCATTTTCCTGGGCCTTGGCTAGCCTTCCTACACTCTAGTCCTTTATTTTCCCCCTGCCACGCCCATGTCCAAACATAATTATAGGCCCCTTCAATGGCCAGGACTCCTCCCTTCCGCAATCTATCTAAACTGCAGCTAATCACAAGCTGCAAGCTGAGTAGCTCATAAATATGCATTTACACACTTTTGTACCGCGCAACTTGACGTATTAATTTTTAATACATGCCGCCGCCTCCCCTCTGCCACTGACTCTGGATCTGCCACGGGTATTTCCAAGTCGCCAAGTGGACAAAGAGCGCCCGGCTAATTAGCCAGTTCGCTCAATGGCCAATTGCCACGCAAAATCAGCCAAGGGTAGCGACGGCAGGGCTCCGCGCTGTCCGGACCCCGGACTCCGGACTAAACACAGCGTTTAAAGCCAAAAAATAAACAACAATTTAGTGCAGATTAGCGCCGAACACACACACACACACAGGTGGAAGGGAAGTCCTGGCCAGAAGGGGACGAGATGGCCGCCGCCTTTTGTTTATATTGTTGTACGTGTGTCGGCGCGGTGAGGTGCCATTGTTTCAACGCTCGGAACAGTCGAGTTCTGGGCGGAATCGTCAGGTGGGCCAGGTGGAAGGAGGACTCAGGGCCAGAGGGACGGGACTGGTGACATTAGGCTCGGGTTTGAATGGAGCTCACAGGCTGCTTACATGCATTGACTGGGGCTACAGCTGCACGGAGAGAAAAAGGGGGATTTTTAAATAAAGAGAGGAACTTCTTTGATATTTGTTTAATATAAATTTTATTCAAGTTATCTTTCGGTAATTAATGTGGGTATTTGGGAAAGATTTTTCTATTATTTTCCTCTTATTTAAAATATATATATGCGTCTAATTTGTATAAAATTATGCTGAAAGCTTTTAGTTGCTTATGACATGACTTTTCTACCTCCTCCTAACTCCTGTACACATCAAACTTGCTATAAACTATGCCAGATTTTCTCGCAGTGCCTCAGTAACACGGATAGGGGACAAGGGATGGCCCAGGCGAAGGCCGAAGAGGGGCTAACTGCCTTTAGTTTGGCTAATTGCTTGAAGAGCACACAACAATGGCGAATGGCGAATGGCGATGGTGATGGCAAATGGCAAATGGCAATGACGATGGCGATGGCAAACTTCCGCTTCCGCTTCTGCTCCCTCCTCCATCCTCCCTCCTTCCAGCCTGCGTTAAGCTGGCAAACTAATTAGATTCGTGCGCCTCATTGGGCCACTTTTGATTTGGACTTGTGCCTCAAAGTCTCTGGGAACTTTCTCCGTCTCAACACCGAGAGCAGAGCTGACTGCATCATATTTGGTTCAAGTTCGTGGAAAATGCACAAGAAAACTGCGCCAAAACAACAAATAAAAGCAAATGCGACATGTGGCTGGCTGGGAAACGCCAGAAAAACCCGAAAAGAAAGTTCAAGCCAAGCCGCAAAAACAAAAAACTTTCTGGCCCTCCACAAAAAAAAAAAAATATAAAAAAAGAGAAAATAATAAAAGCAACAAACTGAGAGAGGAAAAAAAAATTATGCGAAATTTAATTTGACTTTTGTTGTGCTGGAAGATGTTGTCCTTCTCGTTGTTGTTGCTGGCAGCCACTTTTGCGCTTTCCATTTTAGTTTCCTGCCAGCTGGCAGCAAATGCACCAAGCTGCGCCCGGGGAGCCCGCCCTCCACCGTCTCCGAAAAAGCCAAAGGACCCTCCCTGCCGAAACTCGTAATTTGCCAGCTTGGCTTGTACACACTTAGTTTGTATTATTTAGTTGCAGTCGGAGGGGGCTAGTAGGGGCTACTAGGGTGCCCTCATGTGAGCAAGAAATATGATTATCTTATGCATGCACTGCACTGCAGTGGGGAGCCTAATAAGCCAAAGGGGCAATGCCAAAATTATGGCCAAAGCTATTTGCAGGTCCCATTCGGCCATACTTAAGCCATAACTTTCACGGACTTCCGACTGCTGCCCCAATATCCAATCAGGCGAGTCTTTGGGATACTTGAAATAATATTGTAATAAAATAAACTCAAGAAATAGTGAGAACTTAAGGGGTTCATTAATTTTATAAATATTTAAAAGATTTCTAGGTTCTTTAAACTAATTTGGGGTATTATTAGAATTTTCTAAAGGCAGAATACAAATTATTAAATCATTTTTAAAGAGTTTATGTATAAATTCAAAGAATTTTATTTAAAATTGCCTTAAAAGTATGATCACAAAAGTTTCTATTAGTTAGAGAGAAAGAGATTTGAACAAATTAAAATATTTTTATATAACGTAGTACATTAAATATATTAAAATAATAATAAATAATTACGTAGTGCAATATATATATTAAATAAACAATAAACGCCTTTTTTCTAAGTAATTTTGTATCATAAATCTTTTTTAATTTAAACTTTTTGAGCCTAAACAATAGTAGAATTCAGAACTACAAGGTATTCCATTATTTTATAAATATTAATTTCTAGTAAAGGCGGATAAAAATCTCCCGTTTATTTCTGACATTTTAAATGGTTTTCCCTTAAAGAATCCCCACTGTTCTCGCTGTGATTGCAGTTCTTTCCGAGGCGCCGGGCAAAGTGGTTTTATATGTCCCTCGTAAATGGCTGCAAATGCATACGCCAAGTTGTGTTACAGTTCTCAGGTGATTGGCGTCGAAAACTTGTTGGCTTTCCCTTTGATTTATATTGACAATTGCATTGCCAATAAATGTATTTTGGCGAATGGGATTTATACCCTCTCTCCCCCGCCCCCTCGCCGTTTACTTAACTATTTTTCTGGGGGGCGGGGAGAAAATAAAACCGCTTTTGGGTTTGATCCTCAGATCTAGGATTTCTTTTGTATTTTTTTTGTTTCTCAAGAAGCAATCTGTGCGGGTCAATTAATAATTTATAAGGGGTGGAAGGAGCAGGAGCAGGAGCAAGGGTGGGGGCTCCTGCAGGGTGGTTTCCATGCAATATGCATAATGTGTGCCCTTTGATTTTCTGCTTTGGCATGCACATTTATTTATATTTCATTTTGGCGCTGCTGTCCCTTTCGGTTTTTCTTTGCCGCCGCTGCCGCTGCTGCTGCTTAGCATTTCCTATTTATGTCGAGGACCTGGCTAAGCATTTTGGGTGGAAAGGGGGTGGATGTTGGGTGTAAGGGTGATGCCGGGGGCCGGTTGCCTTTCCCCCTTTATTATGCATGGTGTGTGTGGGTGCCGGGGGTTTTTTTGTTTTTGTTTTTGCGGCCAGAGACGGTGCGAGTATAAAAACTAAAAACAAGCAGCGTCAGCATCAACGTTTTATATTAAAAACAACAACCGCAATAGTACACTTTCAGAAAACTATTGTAATTGCTAGTTATATATAAAATATATATTCGAAATAATACCAAAGAAAGCACTGTGGTTTTTAAATCACTTTAAACGCAGCCCAAAAGTGTGCTACAAAAAGTTAAATTTTACAAAAGAAACTCAATTTCTGTCTTGAAATATTTCATTGCATACTTTTAGACATACTTTTAATTTATTTTAAATGCAAAGCAATTTCTGCAGCCCTGATAAATTAAAATAATTTAATTAAATAAAAAATAAAAGAATCAAAGAAGAAACAATGCAGATAAGCTCTTAAACCATTAACATATTTATCAATTTATATAGTTTTTAATTATTTTAAATACATTTCCATCTAAAATTAAATAAATTAATAATAGTAAGAATTTAAATAAAAATATGAAATATATTTTTACAGATAAAAGAATATTTTTTTGATATAACTTTATATTATTTTCGATATTTTCGTTGCTATTTTGTTCGTTGTGCAGCAACAACAGCAACTTGAAATCGGTGGCGGAGGCAACAACAAGGATGGCCAGGCAAAAAAAAAAGAAAGAAAACTAAAGTATTTACACTCGCTTTTAGTGGGTCCGGCCCCGCCCACTTTCTCGTACCCCGCCTCCGCCTCCGCCCCGTTGTGGGCCATGTTTTCTAATTTTTGTGAACGCCACTCGCCAGCTAGCTGCACGTTGTGTTGCATTTTATTTTTATGTCGCACTCATACGCTTTTGACTTTTAAACTCCTCTGTTTAAGTGTATTTAACATTTTCCTCTAATGATACTCAGAGCCAAGTGGCATTTGTTGCCCTCTCGCTCTGCCTGTGACTCTGCGGCGAATATCTCTGTCTCGTTCGCAATAAGCCGCTCTTGCTCAGTTGGTAAGTGGCAAAGCTTCCCGTTAGCTGCGGTTGGCAGTTGTCAAAGTGACCTCAAAGAACAGAGAAAGATGGAATCGCATGTGAGCTCATCTGTAAGTGTGTCGCCCTGTCCCTGTCCTCTCCCTGCCCCTGTCCCTGTACCTGTCCCATAGCCCCCTCTCTTTCCACCCCTGCATGCACCTGTCTCTTTCGGTAAAGAGCTTTGCCTGCATACATGAGTATAGAAATACAGAAATACACTCAGTGCAGGCAGAGAAAAAATGTTTAAAAAATTTGGAACATAATTGGGAACATCTAAAGAAAGATATTTTAAAGAGTATTTCAGTTCCAAAGGTAATTAAAATCGTAATAAAGATGAAATCTTTTTAAAATGTGTCTAAAAGTATGCAACGAAATCTTAGAAGTCCCAAATCTATTGGAAATGGTAAGTTTCTGATTTTGTTGCATACTTTTAGACATAGTTTCAATTGGATTTAACTTTACAGGGATTTCTGAGGCAACCCTGAGCATGACTTATATGTTACATTTATTTTGTAGAAATATATATCTAAAATAATTAAAAATTTTAAATATGTAATGGTTTTTTACTTAATTATATTTTGTTGTATTTTTTATTTTTCCCTCTTTTTAGTTCTCTGTGCAGGAGAGTGCAAGGAACACAGGTGAGGCGTGTGCACCTGGGCCATGGCTAATGCATTTGCTTTTGTCTGTTTATTCATCCGCCTTAATGAGCCCTGCCCTCAAGGCCAGCTTGTGTTTGACAGTTGGGAAATGCGCTTTTCTCCTGCCGCTCCTGCTCCTGCACCCCCTTTATGTCCTCATGTCCTTTATCGTTTTCTTTTTCGGATAAAGCGAAATTAATTACGTTTTTATAGCCTGGCAAAAGTGGGGATTTAAATTGATTTCAAAGATTATTGAATTTGAATTTGATTAACGCCTCTGCCAGGGGTTTGCCATGACAGAAAATGCATAGCACAAAGCGTTCTCATTATTTCTTTGGGCCAGAAGTAAAGCTCATTTATCTGGGAGACTGCATATATAAACGCCCGTATTTATTTAAAACTTTCCTTTGATTATAAATATTTTCAGACACGGCGAAACTATTACAATTTTAACCGAAACTCTGTGCTAGTTTCTAGGGGGTTTCCACTTTGCCAGCCTCGAGGCATCTCCACCGAAATCGAGCAATCACAAATGGAAATGTCGCCAATTGCCGTTGACGTTGTTGCATGGCAACAGATACACCTGCGACGACGTGGGACAGGTGAGTGGGTGAGGGATGACGGGGACTGGCAGCAGTAGGAGCCGGAAGGAAGAAGCCGGAAAGGAATGGAAAATGCACGGACGGCAATGGACTCGCGCTGATGAAGTACAACGCACTTGCAGCGACTCGGCAACTCATTTGATTTACTTTTCATTTCCGGCTGCCTTGCAACAACACCTCAACAGCGATACAATGCACACTGTCACTGGTACAGAGCACACACACCCTCCACACACACTCCCCACACACACTCACACCCGAGTGCAGTCCTCGAAGCCGAGCGTTATGCAATTATAACTTTTGTCATTAGCAACTTAAAATGCAAATTGCTGCAATGAAGCGTCGTTGTCGTCGTCAACGTTGTCGTTGTCGTTGCCTTTTTCGGCACTGCTCCAGTCAGTACTTCACTCTGATTCAGTTACGGGTGTTCCCTTTGGCACCCTCAGCACTTGGAGAAATCAAGGGGTGTATAAAGGTCCCAATAATAAGTCTTATAAGACTTTATTTTGAATGTCTTCGGTTTATATAGGGGATTGCTTCTAATTCTTATCTATGACCCACGCAGAGGCCGCACATCTGGTTGTCTTATTTTCTAAGATATGCTGAGATCCCACGCAGGGGTTCAGATTACGTGTACAATATTTGTCAAGTGAACAAGGGTTCTTTGATAAAATGTATTACGTTAAGGAGTAGGAAATTGTAGCATTCCCTGAAGGAGGTCCTTACTCCATATATATTTTTTGTCTCATATATTTTTCCCATTTAATTCAGTTTCCCTCTTTTCTTCGAGTGCCTTCGCTGCTGGCGGGGCGTGGCAGTTGTCGTTATTTAAAGTGTTATGACTTAAGTTGCCGTCGTTGGCTTTTAAACGTTATCTAAGTAGCTCCGCTCGGCAGGGCCCGTTCCCATATCAGCCATATGGCGGTGACATGTCGTCCAAAAAGTCAACTGCCGTTTTACATACTCAGTCAGTTTCCTTGGGAAATGTCGGGAAATTGGAGGCAGAGCAGGGGTCCTTCCCAATTAGCTCTCTTCGCCGCCGTCGCCAGTTAATTTGTAGGAGCTGCGCGCTGCTTTTTGTGCAACTGCCATAAAGCTTCCATTTCGGGTTTCTCCAGAGTTTCCGTTCTTTTTTTTCTGGCTCTTTGTTTTTCGGCGCTGCGATGGCAACATGCAACATTGTCGGCGGAAAAGCGGAAAAACTATGCGCAAGTTCAACAAGAAGTAACCATAAAAGTGCAGAGTGCTGGGTGCACCTTTGGCTTGAGTGAAACTCTGATCATCCCTTCCTCCCTGTCACGTCAAAGGAATTAAACCAGGAAGAGCGAGGACTTCCTGCCATTCTCTCCGGGACAGGACAGTTAAATCATTAGCAAGTGTCCCAGCGTTTTGGTCCTGTAAATAATTCGGCGTGTGGGCCATAAAAATGCGTAAAGGCAAGAAAAATGCTTTACGAGCCGCCATTTAAATGCCGCAAATGCGACTCCTCCTCTATTCTTCATAATTGACTGGCAATCCCTCATCTCTCGGCTCACAGATCATTGAGGGCTCAATCAGGCCTACGGTTTCACTCGCTTCACTGGGTTTCTCGCCTGGATTTCGGGGTCAGGTCCCGGGGTCAGGGGGCAACTAGTGTCTTATGCTGCTGTTGAGTTGATTAAATTGGTGTTAAAAAGTTTAAGTGCCTGTTGGTACAATGTAGGACAGTAAAATTTCATAGCCTACTTTGCCGCATCTCTCTGTCTCCCCAGTTCGGGCCCGACTTCTCCCAGAGACCTGTTCTGTTCTGGCCATAAAAGCACGCCGCCGCTAACGCTAACTGTTACGTGTGTAGTTCAAGTGCGCACTTTTGGCCCACTTACGGGGTGGCGGTGTTCCTTGCCCCGTCTGAAGTCCTTGTCTTTCGGCGAGGATGTGGGCAAGGCCAGGGGGCAAGGACCCACCCAGTTAACAGTTAACGGCCAACGGTTGTAAGCTCACGGATATCCTCAATCGTCAGGCTACCCGCCTGAACTCTCGAACTCGAACACATAAATTACACTGCCGAGCAGGGATATGAGGGTTTTGCCAGGATTTGGGTAATGGCAACATGAAAATTGTTGTTAACGGAATCAGAAAATGGTAGAATAACATATGAGGATCTATATGAATTAATAGTATTTTTTATTTATATTTAAATGTGTGTTAGATGAGGGATTCTGAGGTGTTTCTTTCATATTTAATAGTTTATCTCAGAGAATAAAATATATTTTCACAGTACATAATGTAAAGACTTATTTTATGATTATTTTCCTCCAAAACAGGTGTAAATACATATAGATAAATAAAAACAAAACCAAGCAGCTCAGTGTCCTGACCGAAGCTCACTGCGGATATAAGCTTACGACACGTGTCTGGGCTGTCTAATTGGCAAAACGAATGAATCTATTTGGCAGCAGTTCCCCCAGCTGACCACTTCTCCTCACTTCAACCCCATTGCCATATTTATCCCGATGCCCATTCTCATTCCCCCTGCCTTGGATTTCCGCTCCCCAGTCGAGCGTTTTCAATTAGAGGGCGAGAGCGCGCTTTCGATTTGCGTATTATTTATGGCGTCCGCAAATCGTGCACATTATTCATAAGCCCTGAGAGGGATAGCTTAATGGCCACTCGGAGCAGGGATGGGGGTCTGTTTGGTCCATAAGGGGTGGCTCTATGACCACCACTGCAGAGAGAGAGCGAGGGCGGCTACCCCTGCTTATTGTCGATGGGCTAAATAAGTAATCTTGAATAGCGCGAGTTGTTGCCTTCACCTCACTCCAAGTGAGGATGCACTTGGGGCACAGAGTGCAGGTTATATTCAAGTTCTAGTTGAGGGATTAGCCAAGGGACATATTCAGAGGGGGACACATTCAGAATCCTTCAATATTCAGCTTTGTCAGGAGGTTACCTTTCTATCTATCATAGGTATCAGATGGTTACCAACTTCAACCGCTTTTTGTATAATTATTAATGAAATATACTTAAACTAGGGAACTAGTATTTTATTTTAAATAGAAAAAACTTTATTGTTATATCTTTTATTATAAATAAACATGTTTCCTTTCTATATAAACTTCCTTCTGTAATTTATCCCTCATTTTAGGCCTTTCATCGTCTGAATGCACCAAAGTTGGGATCCCTTTTGGAGGATTGGCGGCCTGCATTGAAATGCAAAGCGATTTTAGCCCGACGTGTGTTCCTTGCGGTCGAATGCAACTCACCTGCATTCCGGACCAGCTGCGCGTTTATCTCCGCCGCACTCTTACACGCACACCACACACACACTCCAGACACACCCGCAGACATGAGCCGCGCCATGAAATGCAGAGTTGTGCGAGTTTCAACTGTTTGCAAGCCGCTGGCATCCATTCCCAAATGCGGTATTGGGATAGGGATGTGCGTGAGTCCTGGCTTTGGAGGGAATCAGCGGGGAGAGGCCACAAGTTGGAGGAGTTTCGTTAAAGCCAGAGCCAGGAATCAGGGATTATGGCAGGAATATGTATCAAACTTACTTACAAAATCATTAAGAAGCTGAATTATATTGTCCTTTAATTTTGTATTTATTAGGAATAAGTAAGAATACTTTTTAAAATATTAACAGCTTTAAGAGGGAATCCGCCATCGACCACCTCTAGCTGCAGGACCAACAGGTTGACAGCTTTGAATATATATGTTGTTCCTTGTTGGTCCTGCCATTGCCAGTCATTTGGCTAGGGGGAGTGGACGTGGGCATCCTGCTCCTGCTCCTGTCCCGTCTCAGCTGCGGACCATTCGAGCACTTAAGGCGACCACATAGCCAAACCAAATGTCAGCACACAAATCCACCTAAGTCGGCAGGATACACGGCTGCGAACAGGAGCTCCTGATGATGCCTGAGGTTACAGCAGCAGCAGGAACTTGGAGCTCGGATCTCGGGGAACCCCTGCAACTGACAACTGACTGACCTTTGGGGAAAACGGTGGCGACCAGGTCTGGGTCTTGATTGAAATTATTGTTTTATGTTCCAAGAACTTGATATTTGCATGCCAATAATGAGAGGGCAGTCCCTGAAGAGGACTCCATGTTCCAATGGCATTTCGTTCCCAACAGATCAACCGCTGTTAATATTTTTCTGCGGTTGCGCAGTCCTCGTTTCGTGCTCTTAAATGTTAAGTTAACAGGGTTTTTAACGGGAATTCGTTCCGTTGCCACAGCGTTTCAGCCTGGTTTTCTGGGAAAGTAGTGCACTAGGTAATGGTTCGCATGCCAAGTTCACATTTCGGGTCCGGAGATAAAATATGTGTTTGCCAAGGCGCCTCAAAAGAGTCCTTTAACCGCTCGCTCTCCCCCTGCAGTGGTTGCGTGTCCTGCCGCAATTTTACGGGGACTCGAGGAGGTTCCAGATACTCTCCAGAGCCAGAGCCGGAGCCAGGCCATCGCACTTGATAAAACCTGTTGAAAATATGGGAGGTCGTTGATTTATTGACTTGGTCGGGGCAGGACGACTCCTCCGACAATATTTTAATTAAAAACTCTTTCATATTGCCCACACACACAGGCTTTTCCTCTTATTTTTCGGCAGTCGTATTCCCTCAAGTAATTTTCGGGCCAAAGATGAGGCATATCGAGGCCGGCGAGAGATGCAGACACCTAATAAAACTTTTGCGACAAGAGCTGCTTTCGAGTGTAACGAAAACAAAAACAATAATTTTCCGAGCAAAGTAAGGCAAAGGAAGAAGTTCGAGGGGGGAGAGACACCTGAACCGGACCGGACTCTGTGTCCTGTCCCCAGAAGGATTCTCTGTCGTCAGTGGGACATTTGCAGTTTTCTATTTGCCATCTTCGGTCGGAATCTATTGTTGTTGCTGGAAAACTATTTGCCATCTCGACAATTTCCCGCACGTGCAGAGCATTCGCAAAGGCAAAGCAAAGTTTTTCGATTGCGGGTGCGATGGCAGGTGCAATATTTCAATAAAATATATATATATAGAGATATTTACCCAAGAAGAGCAACTTTCCAATGATTTCATATTTTTCCCAGCCATTGAAGAAGGCAAATGGACTCCAACTTGCCCCTCTTAGCTTCCAGCTCGAATACACTTTTATGCCGAGAATCGGCAATTAATAACAATTAGAGCCGGCGCCGCCATCATCGCCTAATTGCGGATAATACATAACTCTCCCACCATATACTCTCTCTATATACATATATCTCCGCTTACTGGCCGGCCATAATTTATGCCGAAAGCGTAATTAAATTAATTAGGATTAACTTTGGCTGTGCGCGCATTAAACTAGCTTTGATTAGCTTATGTTTCTGCATACATTTGACAACTTAGACATGCAGATACAAATGTATCTACGTGGCTGTCGCCGTATCTGTCCCTGGCGCTCTGAGAGTGCGTGTATCTGTGAGTGTGTGGGGCACATGTCGCATGCTGTTTAATCTGAATGTTGGCTTTGGGTCGCTTCGGCAATCATAAAGATGGAATAAGCGATGAGCTCTGTCTGCCCGTGCCAATTTGCCTTAGTTATGTTCTCACGCATTGCTGCTGTTATTGTTTTTGTATCTGGCAGGACCTGCCAAGTGTCCTTGTTGTCCTAGCCGCTGTTTTGGCTGCCCCAGTCGGTACGTGGCCCAAAGCGTTAAAGAGAAGTTTCGGTGTCTTTTGCCTTTAATATTGGGAAAAAGTCTTATTAAGCTACAAAAGAGAAATGTCTACAAAATAGTTTCGGAAGTGGTCTTAATACAATTTCCTTAAACTTAAATAATCTAGAATTAATTAAGCACAATTACCTATTAATTAATATTTTAATATTCGGGGAAAATTAATATCAAGCTAATTTTCTATGTAAAACATCAGTTTTTTTAAATATAGATGTAAATGTAATCTACTTAGAACCATTTCTTCCTAAAACAAAACCTTATAAAACATTTACGTTAAGGAATAAACATTATTATATGAAATTATACACATTTTAAAGCTTTTTAAGTTTCTTAACACAAAGTGTGTATATATTTTAGGCTCAGCTTACTTTTATTCATGAAAATAACTTCTTAAAAAATTCTAAAGCTTATTCCTTCTGAATATTTTTCCTAAAAATAAACATTTGCCATTTTTAGGACCAAAAACCTTTTCCACTTTCTCTCTGAAATATATCCCCTTCGCCTGGTTAAATCAAAGCTTGTTGGCCATAATTCATTGGCCAGCACACAATGGCAGTTAGTTTTAGTGACTTATCAGATTTTTAATGATTTCGCCACTTACTAGCATAAAAGTGCGAATATAAGCCGCATTTAAGATTTATTTTCGCTTTTTGTGTTGCTTTTTCCTAGTTTCGGACTCGTCTAATTTATGTCACGAATAAATGTGTCGCAAATCATTACGCGGGGAATTTTGCTACTTTTTTTTTCGTTTGTGTGATTGTTGGAGTGTCAGAGGACGCTTTATTTAATGGCTTGGAAATGGAAAAAATAAACAAACAAACTGGTAGACTGGGGAGTGGCTGTAGCAGCAGCAGCGATGACGAGGCATTCGAGTTGGAGGACATCAGGACGAACGAGCCACCTAAATATAGACACAAATCACAAAAACTCAGGCAGTCGGGCTGGCAGGCAGGCAAAAGGAGCAACCAAGGCAGGATCCATTGTTTTTGCCCCCTGTTTCTATTGTTGTTATCCTCGGTGGTGGCTGAGAATGAGCACATTAAATCAAAAGTGGTGCATAAAGCAGAAACAGGAGCAGAGGTCACTGGGCTGGGGCTCAGCCGGGCTGGGAGAGAGTTTACATGGAGCAAAGAGCATCGAGTTGAAAACACAAGGATTAAAGGCGGCAGAAGGACGTTGAAAACGACGAAAACGAGGCAAACGTTTAACGCCTGCAGGATATTTATGATCATGAATTTTCTTATTGTGCTGCCACACTGCACTGAGCATAAAATTTGGCTGATAAATTAAAGATCGTCATTAGGTATGGGCCTAGTTAGGTTCTGGCCTGTTGGTGCTTATTTTGGCCAGAGGTTAACCTTTTTAAAAATTATTTTGATAAGGAAAAATATGCATAACAATTAATAATTTTCATTAAACGTTTTAGGTTGCCTTTATGTATTTTTAAAATATTTAAAAGCACTTTTTGATTACTTAAAAGTCCAAGAATAAGTATAAT
Organism: Drosophila trapezifrons; assembly: GCA_018874455.1. NCBI lineage: Eukaryota > Metazoa > Arthropoda > Insecta > Diptera > Drosophilidae > Drosophila > Drosophila trapezifrons. The sequence goes on along the minus strand of JAEIIF010056246.1, from coordinate 80 downwards.
CTTGCTTGGAAAAATATATTTATATAATAGAGCCCTGCACGAATCCATTCGAAACAGCAAACGAGACACTTATACATTTA
>JAEIIF010056241.1:0-15578 GCA_018874455.1 Drosophila trapezifrons | reverse complement strand
AAACTGCAAGGGTATACAAACTTCGGTTTACCGAAGTTAGCTTCCTTTCTTGTTAACATTGATATACAAAATTATTCATAATTTAAATGAATTTGCAAGTTGCACTCCACGTCATGTTACGTATGTATGTTCGAGGCGGAAAGTACACGCCTAAATAACAATGCAAGGACCAACCCTAAAATATACTGTGTTTGTGGGCATTGTGAAATAGAATCTGGTACTTCTAATTGGCAGGATTCGGGTAAAATGATCTTCACGTCCTGCGTTCACACTTTGCTCTGGCTGAACAATAACAACAATGCCAATAATAATATATCTTTCTTGCCATGAACAATATAGGGTACATACTCATAGAGTTTGTTTGCGTTTATTTGCAGGCATGAAAAGCGGGAAAGAATCTGGGAACCTGGGTTCGGGTTCGCCCAGCGAGGTATTCTGTGCAGTTCCTGGTCGCCTTAGCCTCCTATCGAGCACGTCGAAATACAAGGTCACCATTGCCGAAGTGCAGCGCCGGCTGTCACCACCCGAGTGCTTAAACGCCTCCCTCCTGGGCGGAGTGCTCCGAAGGTGGGTTTGGCTTACTCCCCATCCTTCTCATCGACTTTATTTATAAATTCCTTCTTTCAGGGCGAAGAGCAAGAATGGAGGTCGACTGCTGAGGGAGAAGCTGGAGAAGATTGGGCTGAACTTACCGGCTGGCAGGCGAAAAGCGGCCAACGTGACGCTACTCACATCTTTGGTGGAGGGCGAAGCAACGCACTTGGCCAAGGACTTCCATTTTGTGTGTGAGACGGAATTTCCTGCAAGGCAGCTGGCAGAGTATATTGTGCGCCATCAAACGGAGCCACAGGACTCGTACCGACGAAAAGAGCTCATCCTTCATTCCCAGCAGGTAAGTTCTTAAGAAATTAAGTATAAAACCCGATCTTGAACTAAGCAACCCTAATCGGACCATTTTAAATATAGTTGGAAAAACATCGATGATTTCATACTAAAACATCGAAAACTTTGATACTTTTCCAGCTCTAATTTTAAAGCTAAACCCAAACCGCGATTTCGCCTCAATCTTTCTTATCGCTTCTCAGCCATTTCCAATCGTTATTTGTAAATAAAATTAGGTACATATGTGGGTAGATAAAATTTTTTTTTTATTTTAAATCTTGCAATGATTTTTAAACGAATTTATTCAAATTCTCGATGTCTTGATTTTTATAAGGGATGTAGGAAATTAAACTTTCACAGCTAAAATACTACATTTATTTCAAATAAAAAATCATTTTGATAGCTTGACTCATCTGAATGTGGAAGAACTTACATTAAAGGTCGTAGAGTTGGAAACTGGTAGTATTTTTATTAAAATTTAAAAATTAATAAAGTGTAATGAAACCGAAATGTTAATAAATGTTATAAATATAAAATAAATGTTAGGTATTAACCTTAGCTTTCCAAAGAAAAACTAAAAAATTTATAAACAGCTTATGGGAATGCTCTCCTTTTACTTAGCTGCATTTTAACAATTTTAACAATTGGGGTGTTCCCTATACTTCTAACGGACTAACTATCGTCGAACGACTGAAACTATCGCCGATATATTTAGACGTATAGGAAACGACCCAAAAGAGTCGGCTGCTAAATGTTCAAACAAAAACCCAGTCGCAGGCCTCGGATATATGTACCTTTTGCATTCATCTTATTTATCTATAATGACCTTAAACTGTTAAACCTATAATTTAGCAACCCAAAGCATAAAGTATTGTGTCGCCACACTGGCTTTTCAGTCAGTTTGACGATACTTTCCGCGGCCTCCGGGTCGCTAGCTGACTGAAAATATTTTGGGTGTTCCCTAATAGGGAATCCCTATACATCTAACTGACTAACTATCGCCAAATTACGGAAACTATCGCCGATATATTTAGACGTATAGGGAATATGTCCCAGGCTGTCATCAGTGACAAATTCATCAACATTTCATTGCATATTCATTACAAAAACGTCGATTTTTGACACGTTTGTCGAATGAGAGCGAAGGACATTGGCCTGTTGATGGCATGTAGAACTGCAGGGGCATCACATATGTACATACGTAAATACATATGTAAACCTTTTTTTGTATTGCCCGGAACCCAGAAGAATCCACCCTCAAATTATTGCATACTTTTGGACGGCCAAAAAAACCTTGTTAATTTTACAAATAAAATTCAAATTTTAATTCACAGATTACAAAAGAATTAATGCAGATCTTAAGTCAAGATCGAACGACCCATTTCGGCACAAGATCACAGCATTTGTTGGAGCCCTCGATGCAACGGCACTTAACACATTTCTCCTTGATTACGCATGGCTTCGGATCACCCGCAATAATGGCCGTTCTCCATGCTTTCCAGGTATTTCATTCAGATTCTGTACACCAGTCTTCAGTCAATTATTTTTTCTTCAATTCTTTTGTTTCAGACATTTTTAAATGAATCATTAAACTATTTGGAAAAGTTATATCCTTCAAATGGTGGCGGAATGGTGTCGTCATCGTTGGATAAAAGTAAAATTGACAACGAAAAAAAATGATAGGCTATGTTGTATATTGCCACAGGAAAAGCAAGCCGTAATTTAAGATAAAATTTCAATACGACATCAATAACAAATAATACAACTCCTGTAAATTAATTTATTTAGTTAAGTGTAAATTATTGGACATTTTGTATATCTATAACTGTAATTTGAATGTAAAAAATTCAAATATATTAAATACGTATAATTTATTTAACTTAGAAAAATACATCGACTTTTTGTCAAAAGCACGAAGCTTTTTACAACTAATTCAAACAAAGCTCTTTACAAATACAATTATTTGTATGTAGAAACGATTGAAATGCTCTCATTTTTAATTTTTTAAGTAACTTACAATTTAAAGATTTTAAAATTATACAAATGAATAAAATGTGTTTTTAAAACTAAGCAAATGGATTTAACTTAATTTTGATCATACATACACGATGTTTGGGACAGGAGGTAAGTGCCTTGGACCAATGGAACTGTGCAAATCCTTTTAATAAATTTGCCTTAAACTAAAATTATTTACTTACAAACTATATCGACGTTTTATAAATAATACAAATAATATTATGACCATTAAGCTTAAACTTATCATAAATATAATTGAAGTCCTTAGACAATCGGTCTCTTGGCATTCTGTAAAATATTCATTGTTCTGAGACAATTTACTGATCTCCATATCCAAAATCTTTTGAATTACGTTGTTTTCATATTCTGAAATGAAGACGTTAGTTATAGAATGTTTCGGCTTTAATTGTAATATAATTTATACCTTCATTTTTGCTTGTAACAACATCATGAATATTATTTTCTCTATTTTCCACTTTTTTATCCTCTGTTGGGATCAACCAGTCAATATCTTCACAAGTTTTCACTTGCGAAACTGTGTGTATCATGTTACTAGATTTTTTCAAAGGTGAAGGGGTTCCGTTCACTTTACTGAATTCCACTATACGATTCAGATTTTGCAACAAGCTAGATTTGTGTGAGTTTATTGCAAAATCTAAAAATATATTTAGTAGCCAATAGCAAGCCTTTTCAAGATGCGTCGAATCCAAGCAGTTCGAGTCTCCATATACCGCAATACGTCCTTCGCTATTAGGTGGAGTACTATAGTTGATCTTGGAAAAACTTCGTAATAGTAACCCCCTATTTTTAGAAGTAGAATATTCAGTAATTTTAGGGTTATTTCTTTCCACACTGTTGAGCTTTGTTTGAAACATTCCCAATATAGGCAAATCTTCTTTCCCCTCTTTATTCGTAGTTTTAGAATTTATAATCTAAAAGCAAAATAAGAATAATTATGTTGTGATAATTTAAGTTGATTAATTAATAGTATATCTACCGAAATTCCTTGGTCGTTCAGCTTGGTGCCCACCAATATATCTCCGGGGCTCGTTGGAAATTGTACAATGGTCGCACCACTGGCATAGTACATCGAATGGTCACCCAGTTTAAAATGACCCTCGCCGACAAAATCGCCAAAGGCTATTCCAAATGGTTTCAGCAAATCATTTAAGGCTGGAATATTGGCGCCGCCTGTATCAGGTGTCCACCATTGTCTAGTATTTTCGTCAAAGAATTTAATCTTTTTCATAACCGTTGTATTATACCAATCTGCGAATATGACGACACTCAGACCGTTCTTATAAACATTGTCTTGTATAGCTAGTATTTCGTCGTCAGCAAATTCTTTCTCCGGGTCCACAATCAATAGCGCTCCGTAATCGGAGGCATTAAAACATGTGAACGGTTCCCGCAAAACGTCGATGTAGTATCCAACATTTCGTAAGTGCGTATACATGTCCCTAAAGTTTGTGTGTATATGGTCTGCCCTCCAGTCCAAAGGATCCGACTTTACTTTTAGATCATCTCTTGGTATATATCGCGGCGGATACCTTAAGCTATGGTACTGGTCCCACAGAATCCGTTTCGTTCTTGGAGGTTTTTGCGTTACCCTTATTGTCACAGGCAACTTGACTTCGGTTACGTACGTTTCGTTTGTTAACTCTTTCCAGCTTTCCACAACTAAAGTAATAGCTCCTTTGCAATCCCCTTCAAAGTTCTCTCCATCCTTATTAACAGCTAAAAACATCAAAAGCGACAGCGAATAATAAACCAGAGTAATAAGCAGCAGATGTATTACTCACCAATAAATACAGCCATCCATCCGGTCCACGGCCAAAGGGTTGGAGAAAGTTGCGTTGATATTTGAAGAAACTGGCCGTGATGCATTAGGTCTGGAATCCATTTTGTGGCTCCCACAATCTGACTGGTAACTGAAATCCCATTAAGTATAGTCACGTTTGCAATAGCTACGGAGCTTCCATAATACAACGGCTGAGAACTATACGGCCACATATAGTTCAAAGTAAAGTCAAGAAAGGGTGGAATAAGGCTGATCCTTGGCTTATAAGAGAGCAAAAGCTGCATACTTTTTAGCAAGTTTAGTTTTCCAGCACCTTGCTCGAACATGTTGTAGTGCGGAAGCTTTTCAGCACCTTCAATCAAGACTTGTTTCAGGGATGCTGGGTTAATTAAGTCAATTTTATGAAAAGCACCGCTAATTAGCAGTGCTGCTACTCCGGCGACAACTGGAGAAGAAACAGAAGTTCCGGAGAGGCGCCTGCAGCCTTTCCGCACATCACTACCTTCCACTTGACTTCCGTAAGTGACTATATCCAGTCCTAGTCTCCCATATCCCCGAGGAAGCTCCCACGTAGTCATGCCTCTTGAACTAAACTTGGCGATTTTGTCATCAAACTGAATGCCGCCCACGCCAATTACATCGCTCTGATCACCGGGATTGTTGAGAGTTCCATATAAAGGACCATCGTTGCCTGCAGCCGATATCATTATGACATTATTGGCTGACAGCTCCAGAACTTTTTCAACAAACGGCGCATCCATAAAGTCTGGTCCACCTATGCTGAGGTTGAGAATGTTAATTTTTTTGAAAATCGCATAGTTAAAGGCATCCAGAAACCAAGATGTGTAGGAAACCTAAAGTATGAAGTTAGAAGTATTCGATTAGCTGCGCATATCTAGAAGGAATACCCAGATTACCCACCTGGGAATTTGTGAACACTTTAAATATGTAAAGATCAGCATCAGGGGCAAAGCCAAGGCATTCTCTGGATGAGGCTATGAGCCCCGCGACGAAAGTCCCATGACTAACCTTGTCATCCAAGGACTTTTCATTGGTCCAATTGGTTCGTTCTTTCACATTTCGAAAATGCGGATGGTTCTTGGTTAGGCCGGTATCAAAAATAGCAACTTTAACTCCTTTGCCTGTGATGCCTAGTTTCCAAAGAACATTGGCTTTTAGTACTGAGCAAACTTGGCGGGAGCGATCATTATCAGAGTTTCTGTTCCTCAAAACGCCTTGAGCCTGACGGTTTACATTTGTGAAGTTACTAAGCGAGTTATACGCAAGAATACGGCGTACACTTCGCTGAGGAACCACATTTTTAACGCATGGGTGCGATTCAATCCTTTTTATAACTAACTCTATTGATGCTGCATTTCCGTCTAAAGTCCTTAGGATGTCGAAATCGCTTGGATATTGCCAAGCTAAATTGAGACGTGGAATAATGGTCCAGCCGGTTGCCTAAATGCCAAGATCGGAGGTAAAGAAGTAATCTATTATCAGGATCACGAAGACTACACATGTGCATACATACATATATCTTAAATACTACTTAATGCTACATTATAATCTGTTGCATACATTTAGATATTATAGGTTAATTATACTTATAATATATTTCAAGTAAATGAAATGATTATGTTTTTATCCATACTTACGTTTAAACTACTTAGCTTTACTGTGATATAGGATGCCCTGATAGGTGCAAAGTATTTGGAATGGAAATAAACAATAAACTCATTGGGAACGATGGCTGTTTTGAAGGCGTCGAGTCCGCAAAGTGTACCAATAGTAAATATAATAATATACACATTCATTTAACTTTCTAAAAATTGCCTAAATATAGTAAAAAATTAAACTCGGAGGCCACATAAATAAACAAAACATAAACAGCTGTTTAATGTGAACATAACCCATAGGAGCGAATATACCGAATATACTAAAATACTAAATACTGCAGATATGTAATAAAAATTGTTTTTGTTTTAAACTGTACATGTTTTATTAGATAACTATATTTAAATAAATAAAAAATATATATCATAAGAAATAGCAAAACCTTAGATCAAGTATATAAATGCGGAGATAGCTATTTAAATCGCTTAGTATTTTTATGATAAATGTATTCGGTTTTTTCCCATAGTTAAGTTTTTGTCACACTTGCGTCTCGTCCGCCGGCAAAGTTTTTAAGTAAATAAGTAAAATAAAAGGTGAATAAAAGAAAGAAATAGATGGTGTATAGGTATCTTGGCAGGCTTAGGAGATTTTCAGATTAAAAGGGGTTGTTAAGAAAGTTAATATGCAGGACTACCAAGGAAGAATAGAAAGTGCTTTTATACTTGCAGAAAGTATCATAAATTTGTTAAGATGTTTGGTTATTGAAAGTGATCTTCGCCGGAGTGACAAGTATGGTAATATGTACAGTTTTAATTAGTTAGGAGATAATTAACTTTAAGGGGTTATTTTACATTTTGGTTCTCTATTGTTTGGGTACACTAAACTACATTTTTAAATGCAACCTTTAATTGCAATTATTTGTAGACCTTTTTTAACGATTTTATGCATTAAAAATGCTTACGTTAAGAACATAACTTATTGACCTTTATTTAAAATCATTTTCCTTTAAGACGAACTTCTAAGGTCTGAAAATGGAAGAGCTATGCAACAATTCTGGTCATTCGGCAACTTCTAGTAGTGGAAGTAACTCGTCAATATCAGCTAAAACCGCCCTAAGCGAATGCTCCGCCGCATGGATCAATTATTTAAGTGCTCTAAATAATCTATGCACTGCCGGCTCAAAATTGGCCCATTCCATAGCTGTTTTGGAGCAGTGGTCTTTAAGCGAAAAGCCCTTGTTCAACAATTATACAACATCTTATTTAACGAATTCCTGGAACGATTTGGCAAGGTAATAATTATACTAAAGGCTAAAGTAATCGATGAAGACTTCCCTTAAATCTTACCATAGAGCAACAACGGTGGCCACTGGAACAGTTAAGACACACATGCTGGCTTTACTGCAAGATTTCGTTACTATATCGACCGCAGATCAATCTTCCAATACTGAAATTGACCAAAAGCGTTTCAAGGAGCACAACGAGATGATTGTTTTAGAAAATGCACAAGCTGTCATTAATATTCAACATCAATTTTGTGCTGCCAGCTATGATGCATTTTCGTCCTTAACGTGTTGCTTTGTTTGCCAATCCCCAGTGGGCTTTCCCCATGAACAAGACTGCAGTGTAATGAAACAGCGGTATATACTTAACTATAAATGGTCTTATGTTTAAAAAGCTTTAATATCGTATTTTTGAAGCAATCAATTTGATCAAAGATCACAGACCCCATCGCCAAATTTGTGTGGGGCAAAAGTGGATTCATCAAGAGGAAATTCGCTAACCGATCAACGCCCAATTGCCACTGGAATTTCTGAACCAGGTATCCAGATTGCCTAAAACATATTACGTATTTCAAATAATTTGTGATATTTTCCTCCCGTTCAGCTGATCAACAACGCGGTCCTTCTCCGCAGTTAAACTTTTGCGATGCAAATCCAATGCAAGCCATTTTCGAGCACACACGCGGCCCCTTGCCAAACCCCGGACAGTTACTGTCCATGAAGATACCGTTCCACCGGAATGTAAAGTCTTCCTTAAGCTTTCCATTGTTCCCTTTAAACGGCCAGCGACGTTGGTCAGAAGCTGCTGCAGGAGAGGTAATAGATGGCATATCTACCGATCCAGAAAGTCAGATGCGGAGGTGGAGTATGCCATGGGAGGCAACCAAAACTGACAGAAATACTGTGACATGGAACCAAACTAGGATCATGCCAATGAGTACTTTAAAAGCTTCGTGCTACAAAATGTGTAGTTCTGAACGATATACTTCGCATAATTCGGGTAAATTCGTAAAATGTAGGTACTTCAACTGTAAATTGTAAATGGGTATTTATTGCAGATGGAAATTGGCCCGTGGCTTCAACTAGTCAGGACGGGCTGCTAGAAGCTATTCAGTTACTCTCCATTAGACCGACAACTATTACTCAAATAAGTCCTCAGCCCTCTATTCTATCCACTTCTCCGGAAGGAGCCCCACTTGACTAAATAGCAGCTAATTTTTAATTTCCACAAACAAAATCATTACATTTGTATTAACTAAACGAAAATAAATATATGAACATTTTGCTACTTACTTATTTTGTTTTAAATAATACAAATCTGGCTAAAATCGCACAGAAAATAGTTTTGTATTAGAACCCCTTTTTTTTATCTCTATATACTTACTTATGTTTATAATATAAGATGTCAAGGAATCACATAAAAAATAGTAAGTTTATCTACTAGTAAAATGATTTATTCGTGCTTTGTAAGTTTGTTATGTATAATGTCATTCATTATTTGTAGGTAGATCTTACACGCTTACTGTAAAGTAAAACTTTTCTTTTTAGAAATTATAACACTAATGAGATATTTTCTATTCTTAAGTTTAAGAACACTTATAATTAAAATAAAAGAGTTTTCTTCTTACAACACATGTGTGTATGTATTGGGATACACAGACGTATAAACTTACAAATAATTATTAAATAATGTCCACTCCTGGTTTATGAGATTAACTTTGTATCATACAGTTGTGTATTAAGTATATTTTCTTTGTTTTCTATGTATTAATAATGTTATTGTTTGATTATGTTTCTAATGTTATTCTATGAATAATATAATTCTTAGTATTCTTATATGATCGATCAAAGGATATTTAAAAATGTGAAAATAAATCTTTTTACATGAATTTCGTAATGCCCTTACGAAAGTTTTCACAAAATAAAGAGTAAAATTATTAAACTGAGAAACTATAGCTATGTAAAACAGGAAATACTAGCTCGAAAATAAACACGGTTTATCCAGCTTCTATCGAAGATAATATGTTTGAATGTGCTTATATACAAGAATTTAGATATAATATTTTATTAAAATATACATGGTAGAAATGAATGAATTACTTGGTTAGGAAAGTTACCCTCTAATTCTAAACTTTTTTTTTTATGTTATGTTCTTAGTTACGTTTTTATTCTCATTGGTATGCCTATAACGTATCTACAATCGTTGAACGATTTGCAATATGTATTTATGTATTTTATGATTACAGGAGGGTATATACTACGTAATATATACGTTTAAATTGCTAAGCTTTTTTCAGCTATAAATTGCCATGTTGACCCTAGCATTTTGTCAAATAGTGTAACTACAATTGTCCAAAATGCGAGATTAAAAATCAATTCAACTACAACAGAAATTATTTGTGTTGAGAATAAAACAAAATTGTCCATTTCACATTTTGACGAACTGGTTCATGTACGGAATTATCTGTTTATCTTCTAGTATTATGAGAAAAAATTTCACAAATCGGACAAGAAAATAACAGTACCTACGGTGCAACTGTAGAGAATTCGATTACCATATTTTCTATATCCTAAGTATTCATTAAAGCGAATGTTTTATTTTATCAACAGTTACTACGCTTATACGATTGTGGATATAAGTATGTTGTGTACCTCGCGATATGTTAAAAAATATCCCATCATAGTCATGTATTGAAATAAATACTTAAAAATAAATAATAAAACGTGATTTTGACCATAAAAAAGCGATCATTACATAAAATTTAAAAATACGAGGGATATGCATCGTATAAGCGTGGTAAATGTGTTTTTCTGTGATTCGGATATTGACCCGAATAAATTGAAAACTTTAAGAATTCTAGCGGATATATATAAGTATGTACATATATGTTTTGTGCAACTTCAAGAACTAACTTTTCCTAATTTTATTCTGAATGCTTTACCACCGTTCATACTCTAATGAGAGTTTGCTTACTTTATCTACTCTGCCACTTCTTATCAGTATATAATTTCTTTTTAACTGATTTATCTTATCTGTTTTGAAAGTAATTATAATATAATGTGGTACTCAGTTCTTGGATCGGTCTAATTTGGGACTAAGCCTACAACTTTATGCTCTGAATCTTTACAACAACTAAAAACATTATTAGCCATTAAGCAATACTTTTAAATGAATTTAATTAGCAAGTGTTCAAAGAAGCCCGAATGTCTACAGTTGTTTGTTTTGTATTACTCTCGCAATATGGCATGAGGAATATAATTAAAAGATTAAAAGAAACCTTTTTAAAATATATAAATAAATATGAATTATAGAAATACGCCAAATAGGAAGAACTAATTAACAAATGTACAAAATCAAACATCAACTGTATTTATGAGTATTCTAATGAGATACGTTTTCTATTGAGATTTCAATACATTAAATACGACTTCTTAATGTACATATATGTAAATTTAATTATTTGCTAAAGTTTTAGTAAGGCACCATTTAAATTATATTTGCAAATAAAACCTAAACGTTATTTTTAAACATTGATGAAACGATAGATTACTAACATAAATGCGGGTAAAATTATTCCACAGAATGTTGGAGATATTCTTATATTACTGGAAATTCCCATTTTATATTCCATATCGATGTCCAGGAGTAGGTCATGGTTTCGCGTATAAAACTGATGAATATCGCTAATCTGAAGAGCAGATGAAAAATACGTTTAACAAAAATATAAACTATGAGTTATAAGGTAATACCTCGTTCCACCCATATTTGTTTTTAGCCTGAACAATTGCTTCATAAACAGCATTGTGTTCCAAGTTTTTAACAAGATATGACATTAAAAAGTGAGAACCATCTGTCCTTATTGGCGTTGGCTTGATGTGATACTCATGCCATTTGCCAGGATGTTGGTAGGTTTCATTCATCTGAAATGCGTTAATAATATTAATTCCTTCTAAAGGAAATATATATATTTTTGTTATCTTACTAAAAGACGTCTGTACAATAGCTTTATTTCCTCCAGAGGAGGTATAGATTCGATTGTCCACGTCAAGTTGTAATGATCCAGAAACCCGCTTAAAGCTGGAGAAATAAAGTCGGCTGGACCCGGTCGTCCAGACACTTCAATATATTTTTTTGTCCTTCCCAAAGCATTATCTGCTACGCAGCTATAATTGCCAAAATCTGTTGGCTGGAAGTTTCGAATAATAAGGCTGTATCTATCATCACGAGGATACATGGATCGTCGATCGGTTGGATCCAGTAGAAAAGAGTTTTGATACCACAGCATCTATAATATAAGTAGCAATAAATTATAATATATTTGGTACATTTTAAGGATTATCATAATAATATTTTGCTAACTTACTTCTGAGTTGACGTCACCATGAACAATGCAAACTAGTTCCACATCGTAACCTTCGGCTGCGTGCACCCAGGACTTCTCTACAGTGATTTCTGGTGGAGCTGGAATATTTACGATTTACTAGTATTACTATGAAGGGAACAATATTAATATTTATATCTTACAAAGAATGGTCAGCTGTATGTCCATGGATACCCGATCTTTAACTCCATTATCGGCTGAACACTGATATGTTCCTGCGTGATGTCGGTCTACATTTTCTAATATTAATGTTGAGCTGTCCGACAAGTGCGTTGGTCCGGAAAATACGTCTTTCTTGAACCAAAAAATAGTTGGCACCGGATTTCCGGAGGCCTTGCATTCTAAGGTAACAGTACTTCCCTTGCGGGCAGTCACTTGGCCATTATGTGGAAGAGCCCTTAGCGTAGGCGGTACTAAAACAAAAAGAATAATATGTTTTAAATTCAGGTACAACAAGAATCTCTATTTAATATGCGCATATATCCATGCAGTTATAAAAATTAGTAAATGTAAGAAAAAATATCTAATTTATAGGGATTATGGTTAGTTTCAGTGATATCTGTAACCCAATGTTGGATTAATGTTGCCTAACATTTTTCAGTATCCATTTTTTCTCTGGTCAAAGACATTTTAAGGACCGTGTGAGAAAATTTCGTAGTTCAGAAATGATTAAAAATATCCCATGTCTCGGAGGTGGAAATATAGAAAAAACACTTTTTTTTTTAATTTTTCGATAATGTCTACGACATATATGCTATGGTGGTCCACTCCGGCCCGTTCCATAATATATGTACATATGTACATACTACCTGCAATAGAAAGAAGACTATTTGCAAAGTCTCATTCAGATAGCTCTGGGAGACTAGTGTGCATAGCAACGGACAGATGGACAGAAGGACGCGGATAGATCGACTCTGTTGTTGGCACTGATCAAGAATATATTACTTGTATATGGTCGCATATGTTCTTCACTTCATAATACCCTCTGCAAGGGTATACAAATATAATAATTACCCAAAATTTCTACTGTATGAACTTGGTCGCGATTTTCCTGATCCCCCAGCTGGCATATATAATCTCCAGCGTCTTGGGTCTTTACTCCGTTAATCTGCAAGTTGTAGTCACCGACTATTTTAAATCGTTGATCCCTAGTTATTTTCAAATGTCCGGCAGTGAGTACGGATGAACCCTTCCGCCACAATAGCACAAATGAGCCGAGGTTTTGTACTTTACAGGGCAACTCAATGGTCTCCCCGACGATGACCTTATAGAGGTGACCCCTTGATAAGAATTTTGGCGCTGTAGTGGGAGAGTCATTCTCTGGCAATATAAAGGAGCCATCTGGAATGGGAAGAGGGTAAGAGAAGTTTATGTTTCTTTCTTAACTTCATGGATCTCTTGCGTTATCATCCAGTTCCACATTTATAATCTCAATACAAGTGACTTGGAACACAGCCAGAATATTGTATAAGTTTCGTCGGTTTTTTAGGACTAATAATACTTACCTATAAAGGCAAATGTAAATGAAAATAAATATAGACCTAGCGGCCAATATCCCTTTGTGTAGTTAATCTGAAATGTAAGAAATATATAAATAATGATATCCTTTTGTTATTATCAGAAATGTTTTAAATAAAAATCCAATATATTAAAGGCCTTGGTTGGGTATATTAAACCTTTTGGACAAATCTTTGGATGCATTGACAGATCATTACCAAATATACTGAACATATTGAAAAGATTTTAAAATATTGTGGTTTCCTTTATAATTTTAGTTAATGGCTCCTGTTCGTATTATAAATATAGTAAAAAAAAAACCTACTAAGTATTTATTTATTATATGATAACGCATTTATTGTAGATTCCTAATGCGAGGGTTTCGCTGAATGCTTTCACTATGTAGCAAATAACTGAGATACAGTCAGACGGGCAAAATATATGGACATATATATTTTCAAACAATTCTTTATAACAACCTTCTAGTCGAGGTTATACTACCCATTGCAAGGGTGTATAACTATATAGACTATAAAGCTTCCACAGCAAATTAAGTTTAGCCACCCCAATAGGGCATACTTGCCATTCTATATATGTACATATATCAAACTTTTTCATATCGGCGAAAAGGTTTAGTGTGCATTATTAACATCTTTGGATATACATACATATGAACATATATTACCAGCGGTTTAATTTTATGTTACACGCATTCATACATAAATATGTAAGAACAATCGAAGCAAGTAAGCCGTTCAGGCAGACAATGAAAACATTTGATTGACTGCAAGCTAGAGACTAGAAAATTAAATTAATTGTAATTTTTTCACGAATACATAAGTATGTCTGTATATAAGCGAATACTTATATACACCCACATATGTACACAATATATGTATCTGAATTTTGGCATATAAGGCTCAAATCCAATAATTTACAGCATTGTTAACGGGTGAAGTGGGCCCAGAAATGGGTTTCTTAACAGAAAGGACCTTCAATTCACTTTTCACATGTTAAATTAGTTTTAATATTGCAGGCACATATTTTCACTCTTACCATTTTAATGTAATGGTGTATGTACGTGTGTATGATTTGTAGGTATTTCGGGGTTCTGTCTATTGAATTAACAAGTTTTTTCTCATGCGTCGACTTTTTAACAAGATCTTGTTAACTTTCACACTACACTTTATTATTTGTCACATTAATACCATTTTCATTTTTCATTATAAAAAAGTCGCGAATTTAAGACTGTCGAGTATAATTGTATTTATCCTTAAAAGTTATACTAAGGGAGAACCTATCCTAGCGCATGCTCAGACTAGAAATAATTCTGGTCAAAAGCTTTCAAGCTTTTAATCTAACCGTGAAAAAGCCCGCAAAGCCTTGCTTTATTCTTACCAGCGAAGGACTTCGGCAGTTTTTTTACCAGTTTAAAAATGTGTTACATTTGCTTAAAACGGTATTTTGCCAAAACTGCCTTCTTTAAAATGAATTTAATCGAAAACATTGTTTTGTATTCAACCTCTTACAAATCGAGATAGTTCAAAATTTTAGAACTAATCAAAAAATGCTTCACGTTTCCGATTGTTGGGGGGCATAAATATGGACCGAATGATAAACAGACTGGATTTGACTAAATCGACTTGGTGGCTTATGCTTTGTATTTAAGAAAAATATATTAAAATATAATAATTATTTTTTAGTCTAAAAATTGTCCCTATTGAAGAAAGTTTAATATTCAGTTGTGTAGTTCTGAGGGGTTTTAAAAAAAAGTTTATTTCATGGCTGTCTTCGTTAATCAATGGCAATTGGTGGTAACATTTGTTGCAAATATGTTCACATATCTATATGAACATATGTATATATATGGGCATATCCCCCAAATGGAAGATACCAGGGCCGAAAACTAAAATGTTCATAAATGTTGTGCCTTTCTATAAAGAATATATAGAAACTTCAAATTCAAATCGAAATTTTCATAATACAATGGTTACATAGCATATCTCTGATATTTCATGTAAAAATCGGCCAGAAAATTTAAAAAAACAAGAAAGGAAGCTAACTTCGGTAAACCGAAGTTTGCATACCCTTGCAGTTTGCA
>JAEIIF010056239.1:0-13298 GCA_018874455.1 Drosophila trapezifrons | reverse complement strand
CAAGCACACTGCACAAAAGAAATAATAAATTAAAAACAACGAATCAGATTAATAATTAAAAAATAAAAGTAAAACAAATAAAATATTTTCGAGTAGATATCCTAGGCTGTTCAACCTGAGGCAGTTAGAAATAGACTGCGAGTTTCTGAGGGCATTCGGACTTCTTATATAGTACTCCCATCAGTATGACCGAAGTTTGTTGGCAATAAAAAAAATCAACTCAAAGGATGTAGTGTTACCGGATCAGAGCTATGAAAAATTGAGGTGCCCGTATACTTCAGTGCGTTTTCTACTGACATTTTCCATTAGAAAGCCATAGAAAAACGGATAATAATCTGAAAAACATATTTTAAATATTTTTCCTATATTTTGTCCATCAACTGTTTCTTAAAATACACACAAATGCTACCAAATCAATGCGTTTTACGCTGCCTCTATGTTTCTTTCCACAGATAGTAAATTCATGTCAGGTTCGTTAATTTTACAAACTTTTATCTAATTTCTCGTTTAAATCTCATTAATTCTAGGTGCTGGTGAAAAGGTAGCATGAAATTAATTCCACTTCCAAAAGCATTTTGTTCGAATGGAACTGTTGGGGGCGGCAGGCAAGGCAAAAGCAAAAGCAATGCCAAATATCAATACCCAACGAGCTCAAGCCCACTTTCACTCGGCCAATTTGTGCTGCATAAACTGATTAATTGATTTCATCTTCAGGTTCAGGTTGACGTTCCATGCAGTCAGCACATTCAAGGCATCGACATCGAGCGGAAAGCAAGGAGGAAGGAATGGAGGGAGCACCACCTCAGCCTGGGGCACAGTGGGACTCTTACATAAGCCAGCGAGGGAAATTCTTATAAATTTGTATCAAGGATTCGATATATCTAATACCGTAGTTTCTAATTTATATTTAAATTATAAACACAAGCTATGTTTACTTGTCTTTAAGATTTCCAACTACTTCCCGATCATCAAAAAGTCATATGCCTTGCATTACCATATTGCCAGCATCGCGCATACGCCATGTGGTACGAATCACTTTGACTCCCCGTTGGGGCGCTACTTAAAATCAAATTAAGATAATTAAATCCCCGTCGCGCAGCATGGATATCTTTCAATTTGGGTCACACAGTTGCCAGCTTGAGCCGGGCTGGGAGCTTTCTTCCCTTCGCCTGCCTGCACCCCAGGGACTGGGAGGCGGCGCCTCCTCCCGTCCACCCATTGCCCCCGCTCCATCGGTTCGCCACGCAGCAGCTGCGTCCTGTACAATTTTGGGGGCTCAGCAAGTGTTCAAACTGTACTAAGTACTGTTTATTTACTTGCCGCCCATTTGAATAGTGGCAGAGCGCATTATTACCGATTATCGCCGAGCCGAGCAGATGCTGCCGCCCCATCCGGAGACGCAGTGGGTTGCCAAATAAACAGGGACAGCGATGACAGGGGGCGGATGTTGGCTGGGTTTGGAAGGATAACCTACTAACACAGACGCCAAGAGAGACACAGAGAGATAGAGAGAGAGAGAAAGGGAGAGTGATGTGGCAAAAAGTACGAAAAAGCTCGGGAGCAAGCTGGGAAGATTACTGAAAGCAGCGCCGCTGCCTGTCATCTGTTCTGGCGGCGGGTTCGTTTGTCGCCGCACCAGCAACGTGTTGTTGCCGTAGGACGTTGAAGGACACCAGAAGCAGCAGCAGCATCACCGCCTGCGTCTGGCGCTCGAGTGTTGTCCTAGTCCTAGCCGAAAGCTCACGGCCCTCGGCTCTCGGCGCTCGGTTCTCCGCTGCTCGGATCGGGCTCCAAGCTTCGGCGGTTCGATAACGCTTGCCAGTCGAGTTTCGGTCGCTTAACCCAGCAGAGGCGTGCAGCGGACATTCAATTTATCCACCGCAACAGTAGCAACAGCAACAGCAACACCAGCAGAGCAGACTAAATAATTGCGGCCACAAAAGAACGGAAGACCCTGCCACTTCAACCCCACTGTAACTGTATCTGTATCTGAACCTCAATCTGACTCTGCAGCTGCGGCTGCAACTGCAACAACCAACTGCCATCGCAACGCCATGTTGAGCTGCTGCCAGTGAGCGGACTCCCCAACAGCCACTGATTGACTGGATTGACTGACAGCGGACCATCATCCGTATTCATTTTCCTCGCTACTCCCGATTCCCGTCCATGTTTGTTGCGGACTCGCAGGACACGGATGCGGGACAGCAGCATCCTCTCGAGTGGCAGCGCGAAAGTAGGCAGCAAAAATTGGAAATCTAATTAGCGACGTCAGTGTCAGGGATCGCAAATCCATTAATTTCGTGGCATCAACAACTTTTCGGCAAACAAAAAAAGAAAAAAGGCGTTGCTAGCGAAGAGTCCTGAAATCCTGAAAAAAAAGGGAAAGCACTCTTGCTTCGGTGTGCGTGTGTGTGTGTGTGTCTGTGCTCGTGTCGCGTTGCTGTGTGCGAGTGTGTGTGTGCGTGCTGATAACGCGAGCCTGGTGCTGACATCACTTTCACTTGGGAAACCGCCTCTCAAAAACCCATCTTGGGCCCCGGGAGGCTGCCAATCGAACCGCCGCACGGCAACAAAATCAATTAGACCACCAATACACTTGCAACAACAACAAGAACAACAACAACAACAACAACAAAGCTGCCAAGAGCCAATTACCAAAGGGAGAGGAGAGAGAGCGCGCCGAGGGAGGAGGAAAAGCCCAGCCAAGACATGTTCTCCATGTGCACCAAGGTGAAGTCGCAGAGTGCGGATGAGGACAACTCGTTCATGCAGCAGTCGCAGCAGCTGCAGCTGCAACAGCCCCAGGCGATGGGTGAGTAGGGCGGAAATGGAGAAAAACTGGGAGAAAGTGAAACCCAAACGGAAACCGAAACTGAAACTGGAAACTGGGCCGCCGAAAGGCTGTCGAGTCGGTGTGCCCTCATTTGGCGGAAAACCCTTGAACTCGTTTTTGCCTGCCCCACCCCAGTTTTCGACATCCCACCGCCCCATCCCCCCTCTTGCCCCGTCCCTGTTGCCCTGCTGACTACTTATTTTCCTCAATGAACTCGCACACAGGCGCAGCTGCGCGTCTGTCTGCAACTTTCTCTTTCACATCATTCCTCGGCCTCTCGCATCCACACCCACAGGCAGAGGAAGAGGCACGGGCACGGGGCACGGGGCACGGGCACAGTCACATCCCCATGCCCAGCCACATTCCCTGCCACAGCCACAGCCACACTATCACTTAACTTATCAAGTGGAATCCAGAATGCGGTCTCATTATGCTGCAATTGTTGACAGTGCCACGCCCATTGGCCAGCATGTGTGTTGGTATTTGCCTGGCAGTGTGCGTGTGTTTGTGTGCACTGCATTAAATCATTAAGCGAGACAACACAGCGGCTAAGGCAGTAGTGTGAGTGTATCCGTGCACTTGCCGCAGAAAATGCGGCTTCAGGTTACAGTTGCAGTTCGCCCTCAGGCCGTAAATCAGGCAGCTACACTCGAAGATAAAAGAGGGAGATGCGACGAATTTAAATACTTCTTAAGTACCTATAATTGAGATGGAAAAAGGAGGTTGTTAAGTTCCATTAAGACATAGTTGTTACTTAAGTCAAAAAAAATGATCTAAAATGCACTTAAATTTGTTTCTAAAAAACATCTTTCTAAATGAACACTATATATATGTTTTTTAAATTAATATGTATGTATTTCTTAAAATACAAACCGGGCAGGGAACGCTTAACTTAACTTTGTATATTTTATAAAATGAAAAACGCTTCCTTCCCTTTTTGCTGAAAAGTGACTGCCCTTTTTTGCTGCTATTTTTCTCTGTGCAGCTGATTTGTTATGTGAATGTGTGGATATGTGAATGCAAGGATTTCAGGATGTGCGTGGGTGTGGGCAAACGTACATATACGGTTGTGTGAGTGAACTGAAGAGGAACACATGGTGTCCGCTGCCTTGCCTTTTTTTTTTATACAAGCGCAGTGTCCTTCGGCAAGCTCGTTCTCTCATCGCACACCCCCCAGCCCCAGCTACACTCATCCAGCCCAGAATCTCATCACGATTCCTTTTCCTCAGCTCATCCTTTCATCCTCTCCTTCGGCACATGTACTGCATCGCCGTTGCCTCTCGTCGCAGTCGTCTGCATTTCGCCTGGTCGACGTCTACACTATGAGAAATATGATCAATCCTTGCTCTGATTATATTTTAAATTATTTAATTACAAAACGAAGAAAAAACTAGACGGATATATCTAAATTTTTAGAAGAGTATCTCTATAAAATAGAGTTAGAGAAACCTTCTTGCTAGCTTTTATATAAGAAAATATTCACAAGTTAGTGGGAATTTTTTCTCGTTGACGAAAAAAAGACTGGGCCTGGCCAGACCGCTTTAAGAGCAAGCAGCGTCTTTTGGCGACCGTGTGCCTTGAGCGATTTTCAAATGCTCATCGCACCATCATTCCCAGCGAGAGCAAATTGTCACCAGACCGTGCTCTGAACGAAATCAGTTTGCTGTTCTGGCAATTTTTTAAGTGGCCAAGAATGCCAAGGAGGTTCTTCAATTCCGAAATACCAAGTATTCCCGCTGGGACATGATTAATCGCTTATCAGTTTCATGGAATTGAATACGGCCTTGATGGAGAAACATGGGAAGATGTCAGTCTCATTTATGATTTGATTGTATAATTTATTGATTGAATTTAAAAGGGAAATTTGTATTTGGATTATAACTGCATGGCCAACATTTTCCGGCTTACTTAATTGTGGAACATGACATTCATCAAGGCTCTTACTAAGTTAATTAAGTCGTAATTGTCTGAGAAATAAATAAGAGGAATAGAAAGCACAGTTTTTATAATTTTTGATGATATACAGAGTGGGTATTCAAGCTTAAAATGTTTATAAATATTTTATGTATATACATTTTTACTAAATTTCTTTAAACACACGACTTTTTAAATAGTTTATTTAAGCTTGAAGTATATTTCAACCATTGCCACTGCTCAACCCTTGGCAATGGTATAAAAGATGAAAAATGCTTTAAACTAAAGCATACGAGCTCTCAGCCCGTTGTCCCTGCTGCCATCTTTATTGAAATAATTAATTGAGTTCACCGCAAGCGCCCTGTTTGCCTCCACCTCGAGTTCCCGGTACTCGGTGCTCAGTTCCTCCTATTCCGCTCCGCTTCCCATTTCACACCGACATTGGACTCTCGCCATGGACCAAATAAATGGGATGTCGGAGCTCGTTCCGTGGTAATGAATTTGAAATGAGAGACCAGGCCAGGCCAGCAGGGCAACTGCAGTTGCAACGACGCTGGCTGGCTGGATTGAGTTGAGCCGGGCTCGGTGGCGGGGAATCCGGGGGAATTGCTAAATGAAATTTTGTGTTTCGTTTTTCGCTATTCGCCATCGGATATTTGCCTGTGAGCCAGCTCTTCACACCTGCGCCGCCTCCCGGGCTTGGTTACATTTCGAGTTGTTCGCAGCATCAGGTGCCTGGGGATTCGGCTTTCGCCACTTTCGGTGCGTGGGCGTTGGGCCCTCAGCTGGCGGATGAAAAGGGGAAATCCTTGGGTAATGGGAGATACAGCTGCAGCAGGTTTCTGTTCAATTAGGGGCACCGTCAGGATTAGATGGGATTCGCAGCGGACATACATATGTATCCCTACTCGACACTCACTCCCCACTTTTTCTTTTTTCGCAGGAACTGGCGGGAAGCAAATCAAAGGCGGCTACCTACTGCGCTATAAAAGTGAGTATAAATCGTAGTATTGGAAATTTCGATATAATATGTAGCTTTAAATTACCTGGAACAATATAAAATGTTAAAAATTCAGAACTAGTTAGGCTAGGCAAGGGCCGGACTTGAAGTGCAATGTTCCTGAAAGGACAGTTGTCCTCTGTCAGCAGGGTAAGCTGGGTCCGTCCAGAGACCGACCCAAAACCCTCAGAGGAAACGACAATCTGTCAAATCAGCACAACAGTAACCTCAGGACCTCCCAGCTCAAGCTCAACAGGATGACGCAGCATCCATGCATGAAGTAGATGAATGAGGAGACCTGCGGCCTTTCGGACGGAATGTCGGCGATAATCAGTTTGGGGTCACATTCGAGTGTAATTACTCATGATGTGGCAGCGCTGTGAAAAACATGGCCTAAACCATTAGCTTTGTAGAGTCCTCCTAAAAGATTCGGATAGAAAATGAGTTAGCTGTTCTTTGAGTCTAGTTAGTTCCTTAATTTAAAGAAGTTTATCCTTTGAATCTATTTCTTAAACCTGATTTACATACTTCTCTTACCTTGACAGAGCAAATGTTTTGGAACCGCTGGGCCGAGGAGTGGGTGGTGCTGTACGATGACTCGACCATGGCCTGGTTCACGGAGCCGGGACGTTCCTCGCCGACGGGCAAGATCCTGGTCAAGGAGGCGCCAGAGATGCTGGCCATTGCCCACTGGACTGGCCAGATACCACGTCGTCCGCCGCTGCCGGCGGGAGTAAATGTCTCCCAGCTGATTGCCCTCGGATCGCAGCGTAAGCGCTCCAAGGTCTACTGGATGCTGGCCAAATCCGACCAGGAGGTGAGCGACTGGATCGATGCCATCACCAAGACCCTGCCGCCGCCGCCGCAAATCGAGCTGGTGGTGGACAAGCCGCACTTGATGAACGTGCTCCGGCGTCCGCTAGTGCGCATTAGACGTGAGTAAAATCTCTTGGCTATATTTCATTTGCAAAATATACTCCTGGCGAGATTCAGCCTGGTCTCCTCACACTTCACCAGGTAATATAAACATTATTTCCATTTATTATTCATTTATTCAGCTGCCACCCAGTCGGAGGTGAAACAGCGCAAGGCGGCGGCCCACGGCAGCGGAGCCAGTGGCAGTAAACACCATCGCTGCACCTCGTCGGCCATGACCACGATGCTGTTCCGGCAGACCCAGAATCCGCTGGTCAAGAGCGACGCGGCCGTGGCCATTCTCAGCAAGAAGCCGGACTCAAAGGCCTCGCTGGCCTGTGCCCTGCCCTGGGGCCACGGCTGGGGATGGGCCACACTGCCGAATGGAGTGTGGAGCGGCGGACTCACCTGGTCGCAGTGCGAGGACACCTTTACCCTGCACGCCCTGCCCACCACCCACTGCACCAACCTCATCGACACCTCGTGCAGCGGCGCCGTCTACCACACAGACATCGGCGGCTTTGACTTCCACTCGTCGGGCGTGGACGACATCGGAGGCGAGGACTTCGACTATGCCATGGACTGTGGCGATTTCATATTTTAAAGACCCTCCAGGACAACATATTCAGGCGGAACGCCTCCAAGAGCTGAGCCACTGGTAATCGCTTAGGTATTATTTGTGCTTTCGTTTGCCCCGGAGTGTCAGGGAACGACGTTGCGTATACGACGTTGCGTATACGTCTCGTTAGGTCAGTTGAGCTAATCCAGATAATCCCCCAACTTCCTCAAGCTGTTGAACAGCAGTAGTTCTCGTAATTATTTGATCCTTTCTTTTTTTTGAGTGTGCTAAAGTAGGTATCCAGCAGTTGCGGTTAAACTTTACTTTTTACCTTTTTCTGAACAAAATGAGTGACATTTTATTTTATTTTTAATTTATGGAGCTGCTGATCATAAATAGAAAGTTTTAGTTATCGTTACAATCAATAATATTAAATAGATAATATACTGGGGTGCTCCAGAAATCACAAGGGTTTTGAAATCACTTTAAAAGGTGTCTAGAAGTATGCAATAAAATATTTTATGCACCAATTTCAGTGCAAATTTGATTATTTTTACGAAGACACATTTTGTAGCATAGTTTTAGACACCATTTTAAGTGATTTCAAACCCCTAGTGATTTCTCGGGCACCCCCGATAGTTTTCTGTTTTCTCCCGGTTTATTAAATCAGTATTTAAATATTTAACTAAATATTTTAGCAACAGTTTTCCCAGATTGAGGTAATTAGGTAATTAATTAGGTGTTTATTCAGATAATTTAACCTTGGCCTTAGTGTGTATTGATAACCGCAACTGCTGCCTGGCACAGATAACACATACGACTTGATGTATCCACCACAATATATATGTTAATTGTATAACTGAAACCACACGGTCGCCAACCCCAAGCCACACACAAGCAACAACCTGCAGTACCATTCCCACCCGACCGCACCATGCCACCGCAGGCGCAGTGGCAACCACAGGTATTTGAAATGCGAAAATATTTTTGCAACGCGCATATAAGTAGGCTACAACATATTTTTGCAAACATAAAACGAATACGCGATACATAGTAGCAGCGACAGGTAAATAAATTAAAAACGAGACAAACAACGGCGAGACGTTGAAATACTTTTGAGTATTTTGATAGTTTTGTAATTTGTATTGATGCAATTTTTAAATGGAAACACTTTTTCAAATTGTTTTTGCCATGATTTTCTAGAATTTTTGGAATCGATAATAGTATTAAACAAGCCCCCCCGGAGACCTACCCCTCTCCATCCCTCTTATGTGGCCAAACGCCGATAACTCATTTATGTGTGTGCCAGTTTTTGAAAAATTTATACATGTACAGCGCGCGCAAATGAACCGAAAAATCGATACAAGTTTAATATAATTGTGGCGACAACAAAGGGCAGGGCAGGTAGACAAACTGACGGAGAATCCAACGCAGAATTTTAATTGGAGTATAGCGATTTTTATATACACAGCATGTTAAACATAAAACGACAGAGTAAACAGTAAACAGGAAAACCAGGTTAATAACAAGTAATTAATAAAGGAGAAACTAACTCTAGATGTAACCAAACACACTCATACACGCCGTCTTACCCCTAGCACTTAAGGCTTAAGTTTTCGAAACTCACACACAGATCGATCAACCCCACCACCCGTACTGATGTAAAGTTTATAAAACAAAGAGTCAACAAAGAACATAAGAAGAGAAAACAAGTTAGTAGCCCAGGAAGAAATCACAAAAGATAAAGCCAAAGATGTGTATACACAGAAATATGTACGATTAATTAGTAGTTAAGGGCGCCTCATCACAGAAATCGTTACAGCGTACTAAGGGCAACCGCAACACACACAGTCAGTCAACTCATGCCACATCGATTCGATTTTGAATTTGATTTTGAGGAACTTCCGCCAAGGAAGGGAAACGCCGCTACGGACACCTTGAAGAAACTGTATGTGTAACTAAAAACTAGTCTAAGTCGGAAGCGTCAAGTAATGGGGAGCGCCTAGAGTTGTTAAGTTATATAAATATATATACATATATGTATATTGATAATTGTAAGTGCAGGTTTTCAAAATGTTGCATGCCGCGCAAATATGCATAGAGGATAGAGTCGCGAAATAATATTTAAAATACGGGTAATAGGACGCCTATGTCCCCTACGCATCTGTTGCATGTCCCTGTGCGTACGTTTGGGTGTATTACTATATATTTATGATCAGCGGAAACCCCAAACCTGAGCCTACAGCCTTAGCCATCATAGGAACACCTTGAGCACCTCGAACAGCAGCACCCTCGCGCTATCACCCCCACCATTCGCTTCTAGCCTAGTATATACTTAGTATCTACACGCGTATGCATATATGTAGGATATATGTGTATCTGTAGCTATGCTCGCGAAAAACGTACGAAAAGCGTCTATGTCGGGGAAAACACTTGGCCCGCCACGTAACGTAAATGAAATGTAGACTACAAGACTTAAGCAATTGTCGTTTAGACGTTAAATTAGAGCGCATTGAATGTTGGCTTATACATAGTTCTAGATTCAGATGCGATGCGAACGGATGCGAGCGGAACGAACGGAGGAGCGTTTAGGAACATATTTAAGGATAACCTCACCACAATGTTTTAGTCTGAAGCGTAGCCCGAGAATAAATCGAATAAATCGAACAAATCGAATAAAGCGAATAAATGTTAACGAGCGAGTTATAAATAATCGAATCGAAAATGCGAAAACCAAACTAAATGAAAAATCAACCTTGGACAATCACGCATATGTATGTAGGAAAACGGGATTAAATAATGTATGTAAATTGTTTTGGGTCGGCCGACCCCGACGATATAGCTTGTGTGGCATAGTCTTAGCACGTCCAGCATGGGGTCCACCAAGGGCTCCATGAACTCAACTAATCTTACACTGAAAAACACTCACAGACACACAAGGTACGAGGAGGCGATTCGATTGAAGGGCTCGAGACAAGTCAAGCTTCAATTAAGTGTCAATCCCCCACGCTATTCAGTTAAACCGAGAAGTATTTTTGTAAACTTTATTAAGAACACCGAAAAATCGACAAGAAAAAAGCAGAAAAACAAAGATAAAACAAAAAAACATGAACATGGATGTTTTAAAACCGAAAATTAAGCAAATATAGAAAGAGAAACACAAAAAACAAAGGTATACATTAGGTGCAAATTTTTGTAGAATAATTGTACACGTAAAATGCATTTCCGATGTTAGCTGAACAACCGTATATAGTATATAGTATATATACATCCACTTATATATATATATATATGTATGTATGTTTAGCGGACGTGAATCGAGCATAAAAAATACAAAAAACCCACTTTTATTGTGCTGCGCCTTTTCAGCGAGCAGCTGAACTGTGAATAGTACCTTAGGTAGCGCCGGCCGGCATCGCGAGTAAACCGCATTTGATGTAACCAAGAAATTATGAAATTGTAGAAAACCAATCGGTAGTCGGTGGCAAGGCATAAGGATGAGGGCACAAGGGAGCGACATGGGCGGGGGCCATCCAAACAGCCGGAAGCGGAAGCAGGCTTCCAGCCATCCGGCCATCTTGGCGAACGTTACGTATACGCCTCGCAGTCACAGTCGCCGTCGCCAGCCCTCAAATATATGTATGTTTTGTGTGTAACTCACAATTAGGCTAGTAAGTTCGCGTTGTTTGTTACCAATTGTCAGTTGTCAGTGTCGTTGATGTTGAAATTGAAATTGCCGTGTCATTGTTAAACGTATATTCAAGTTGTAATCCGACAGAGTTTGGAGTTAGCTGTTTTTTGAGAGCGCTGTATGGCGACCTACGCAGCAGCAGGTTATACAAATTATACAAGCAGCAAAGAAAGCAAAGCAAGCAAGCAAGCAAGCTGGCATATATACATACATTACCTAGGTGTGCAAATAATATCGAATATATATACATTGGTGTAACAAACAATCTGGAAACAAGGCTTCAGCTCGAACCAACACAAATCGATGTCTTGTGTAAATGTCAAGAAGTTTTAATCCCCGAAAAACACGGCTCGGCCCTGCCAAAGACTCTTCCAACAAAAAAAGAAAAAAATACAAAAACCCCCTCGAACTTCCCCCCGAACAAACGGTAATTAGCGAAGTAACTACAACGTAATTCTATAGGTGTGTATGTGTCTATAAATATATATATTTTGACGCCGCCAAGCCCGAAGAGATCGTTTTGTGTGGCAGGTTCAGGTTCAACCAACTCATAGCAAGAGCCGCCACGGCCGTGCTGCAACTCTTTTTGGCCAGCTCGCAAGACAGAGGCAGAGAGAGAGAGAGCCAAGCCCCGGGGAAGAGAGCCAAAGAGACAAGGCAGCTGCTCTTATATGGTTTCAAGACCGCAGCCCCATAAGCAGACGAACACCGAGTGTGTCTGAATGAATAATTGTTACTAAAACGATGAGCAACTAAGCGCCAAGCGAGCAGAAGAGAAGAAGTCATCAAGTGAGTCACTAAGAGGGGCGATTGCTGAAGCTTAAACAATATCAAACATCCAATTTCGCAAAGCTAAAGTGCGCAATATGATTTCTTGTTTTGTGAAAAAGCTCCACAAGTTACTTTTTGCATATTTTAATTATTTGTTGGCAAATCCAAACGCTCAGATGCCCTGTAAACAGATTTAAATTATAATAACATTTAAATGTACTCTCTGTTTAAATTCCCAATAAATTGTAAAGTTTTGTAAGTGAGATTTAAACTTAAACTGCTCAACTAAACTTATATTAATTGTTTAAATTTGATTGTAAGTATTTAATATAATTTAAGTGGCTTGAAAAATGTGTTTCAAATATGTTCAAAAGGTATTCAAACTTCGTTTAGCTAAGATACACAATTGTTTGCTGATAATATTGCTTCAAGTCTTGGTATGATGACTTCAAAAAGAGGGGTTAATGATTTGTAAATGGCGGTAAACATCTGCGAAGCGTCAGCGTTGATAAATGTAAAACAAAAGCAAATAAAGTTTAGCAACAACATCTGAGAGAACGAAACAAAAACAGTCGTTGAGCGATAAACACCAGTTTCTCTTCGCGTGCACGCACAGTCGTATGTGTGTTCAGGGGGGTTTCTGGGAAAAGGGGGTACTCTCTATAGAACCAACCCGATATACCATGTATATATGGGGAACGCCTGCCCGACGACACGCCATCATCATCATCAACAGATCAGTTGGCGGCGCTGCACCGCTCGAGTGTCGCCAACTTCGCAACTTGTTCGGGCCGGCCATCGGATTTTGAATCGGAATCGAAATCGGAATGGAATCTTGTCTCAGTTAGCGCGCAAACTTCTCAGCAAACAGTCGCCGTGCCAGTGCTAGGCTCTTGGAACACAGAAATCCAGTCCAGACACACGGCGTATGCGTAATTACCGACCATCAACAGCTGGCCAGTTGCCCACAGAAGAGGAGCCACCACTCCTGCACTCGACACATGGCTACTATCCTTCGGTGACCCACTTCGAGGTCTGGCTCTAAAGTTCAATCCTCGTTTAAGTGCCTTCTTTGTGTGTCAACCAACTCGCGTGACCGACCAGTGGCCGCTAGCCAAAGTCCTACTCCGCAGAGCCTGTTCCTTCCTGTGTGGGGTTACTTTTGGTCTGGTAAGTTCACTTTGGGAGCGTATGCAAATCGTAGCTCCAAAGCCCGCAGAGAGTTCCGAATTAGTCGGCGAGGAAGGTCTTGTGTCGAAAAGCTGAAAAATACATAAATTAAATGTACGGGGAGTGAGCGAAGTGTGATAGAGAGCCAGTGGGTGTGCTAGATGCCATAAAATAGGAGAAATTAGAAAAAATATTCGGATATCACAATTATTAAGTACAGATAACGTACACATTATAATTATTGTAGTTTATTATAATTATTAAAAGTCACAGTAAGGTGAGATCGAGCTCTAATAGCTCCTACCTCTTATAATCTCTGAGATCGCAGTGATTGCGGGCATCTCTTAGCCAATACACTCGACTGTAACGTTCTCTGTTTCTTCTTATTATGGTGTCATGACACAGGGCACAAGTTTTCATTAATTAGAGTTTTCATTTGAGAAAT
>JAEIIF010056229.1:0-21371 GCA_018874455.1 Drosophila trapezifrons | reverse complement strand
CAAGACGACTATACGAACTTTCAATGAGAGATTAATACATTTATGTACATAAATTGAAAGCGCGTATAGTCGTCTTGCTCGCACTTACGTAAAATCCTATGTCAAGCCTTTAATTAAAAATCTAATTAATGAAGTTTTTAATAAAGTATCATAACACCATAAGGAAGAAGTTATTATAAATTATTGTAAATTTAAAAATCTATATTTTGCCATACAGGCTATATTAAAATTGAATTTTAAATTATATTTAAGGCAATGGGATATCTTCTAGGAATATCTGCTAGCAATAGGCAAGGAAACTTATCTGAAATTAAAGATTTATTGCAGCTTTACTAGATCTCAAAGATTTGCTTGATTAAACTTCATAATTTTTTCTAAACTAAGAAAAATGTATATTTTTACATAGAATTTTATTAAGCTATCATAGGTTTTCCTCGTTAAAAATTGAGTTCAAGGAACTACATATTTCACTTAACCCCCCCACGGTTTCTAAAAGCGCGCTCGCTCCCCCGCTCAAACGTGATTCACAGAGGTAGTTGCACCTTGCCGGGAAATGTAGGTGAAACATTTCGCATTCATTTGGCGGCGACAAAAAGCGCGCGTCTTGCACTTTAACCACGCTGAAAATATCCGTAAACACAGGCGGACCCACTAAAAGCGCTGTAGTCGTCGCCATGTGTGTGCGCAGATTGCATTTCAATGGGCCAGGCCACCATCCCTCCTCCTCCTCCATCGCGAACTCCCTCCGATCCTTGCCCGCATCTTGCCTGCCTCGGTTTCCCAGGCCGCGCCATGTGCAAGCTGCAGTTGCTAACGGCTGTTGCGTTGCATTGCATTGCTTGTTGCAAGGGTCGCCAGTTGCGAAGAGAAGAACTCGCCCCATGCAACGCCGAATGGCAAAAGTAGGCCAAGTTAAAATTGATTTAATGCGTTGATTGCGTGGAAGTCGAGCAGTTGCAGCTGCGTCGGCGATCGCAGTTGCAATTGCAGTGGCTGTTGCCCAGATTTATGCGGCGTCAGCTGGGCCCTGTTTTACTTTCAATGGATCTTAATCTTGCCCGCGATCCGGTGGCCTGGGATCGCCACTGACCCAGAAAGGAGACTCCTCCGCTTAAGGGGTACACGGGGCGTATGCGCATTGACCCAGGACACCTCTGGCCGCCTCCCACTCGTTGGGTTCGTTAAAAATAATTGCCAGCCCCACCCCTCGCAACGAAACCTTCAGCGATTTTCAGCAGTTTGTTGATTTTCCCGACGGCAACGTCAAGTGGTCGCCGCCGCTTTCCTTTTGACAGCTAATTGGAAAAATGTTCGGGAAACTCTTCGCCTTCAGTGTTTATTCTCGCACGTAGACCGTGGTACGTTGGCATGGCAATCGCGCTTCGCAGTGAATCGAAGGGTCCTTGGCAGGATGCGGAACAAGGGCGCATTATATTTTAACACCTTCATCCAATTGCCAGCTTTTTGTTCTACTTCCTTGCATCGATCCTGGCCGCTGTCAGATGCGCTACCCTTCTGTCCCTGCCGCGGGCTTAATTTATGGACTTTGGCCATTTGCTGGCGCATCATTCCGCTTTTTCCCTGTGGCCGCTTCATTCCGAAAAGTGACGACAAAACATTCCACAATATGACAAAAAAACGAAAGAAAGAGAAATCCCTTTTTGCAAAAGAATCAAATGCAAAAAAAAAAGAACGCCATCGACAATTTAGATAAATTTTCCCACCAGCCATGGCCATAAAAACAAAGACCTCGACCCGAGAAGATCAGCGAGGGGTGCTCGCTCGCTCTCTCGCTGGATTTTGGGGTGTCCATGGTGTCCAGGGTGTCCAGGCCACGGGTGCGGTCATCATACTCGTACTCGCACTCAAACTCACACTCATCCCCAGCCGTAATCACGCTGTGCTCGATATCGAATGATAAACTCCGAGCTCCGAGAGACATATAAAACTGATAGTGGTATGCCAGTGCAGCTTGCCTCCAGCTTGTGTGTGCTCAACGGCTCAGCGCATATATTTCAGGTACAACTTACTCATATATCACAAAAGGATACTGCGCTCCTTCTGTTGTGTGCTTTTCTGCTTAGCTTTTTGTCTTGTCTGCGTGGTCAGCTCTCTGGCTATTGCTCCCTTATCCCTCTTTCCCTGCCACTCCTGATCCCCTGGATCCTCCTCGACCTCGTCCTGCTGGCCGCTCGAAGGTGACACCGTGGCACAGACAATGGCCAAAGGAGGAGACGATGGTCAAGCGACCGCCTCTCGCAGCGCTGAAAAAAAAGGAAGCGGCGAGCGAAAAAAAATTAGACGATACGAACCAGTCCCAGTCGCTGGCCGAGAGCAAAAACGAAAAAAAAAAATTAAATAAAAAGAAGTACGCAAATCAAAATCAACTCATAAAAAACTACGTTTTATATGTGGGTCTGCATTAAAAATGCAAATGTCGCATTGAGTTTCCTTCTTTCATGGCTCGTTTTTTTTTTCTTTACTTTTTTTTCTCCTTGGCATCCTCCTGCGATGTCCTCGCTGCGGCTGGTCATCCACTTCCTGTCCCCGATTCTGTGTTGGCATTTAAGATTTTGGGTAAACAATCTTTCGCAACGGTGACTAGAACCTGAGGAGAGCTCTATGCTGGACTATAGGTATTTTTAAGGATACCATTCAGAACAAGGCCATACTTCGTTTTATAATTAACTAAATAAATAATTGAACTACTCTAAGGTTCATGTTTAAAACGAACTAAAAACGACTCGCGTTTAATTTATTAAAAAAAAATAAGACAATAAATGGAAAAGCTCTATACGCAGGAAATAATTATTTATATTATTTTATTAAAGTGAAACTTCTTTACGGGAGGGAAATCGTCACGAAAATGGGCGATACACCCACCACCGCTCACCGTTCACTGTCCCTCTCTCACCATAACCGCTTGCTGAGGTGATACAGAAAAAAAGAGAGAGGAGTACTAGAAGTTTCACTTCTGTCGTGCATAGGTTTGACACACCCTATTTTTTTTAAAGCCAAAGTAAGAAATAGAAATCTAGTCACTTAATCCGAGAAATTTCAACAGTTTTACTATAGATTATAGATAATGGTTTATTATATAAAATTCTTAAATTCTTCCTATAAAAATATATCCTGAAACATAAACATATCTAAGCAGAAAACGATCCTTGAACTTTAAGAAGTAAGGTTCATTTTATTAAACAATTTTCTTTATTTATAATGTCCCACATGGCTTGGCTTGCCTAACCCCTAGGACTCTATAAAGCAACTCACTTATTCCAAGAGTACAGCAGGAGCAACGGCAATAAAAAGCTGTGCCAGAGGCAAAGCGTAAAAAAGCCGAAGAAAATACGAAGACGAAATATCCGCAGAGCTCAATAAGTTTCGGGCCCTGGACATTGTCCATCCTTTGCGAGCGAGCGAGGTTCAGGTACATTCGAGGACGAGGACGAGTGCGAGTACCTCTGCCTCTGCCTCTACCTACATTCATTTGAATGCAGACAAGTCCTTGCGTCGTGATCTTCCTTTGTGCGGCGGCCAAGTGCGCTGCTGTCTGCCGCCCTACCCCTTGCCTCGTCAGCAACCCCGGCAGCATCGGCATCTCGAAGGAAATAAAAAGCATGCAGAAAAAGTTTTATTATGCGCGAGAGGGAAAAAAATGCGATTTTTTATATAAAAATATTTGGAACGGACTGCGGCTGGCGTGGCAGGGGATGTGGCAGGGGGTTGCTAGGGGAACAAGGCACATTTGGGGGTAGGGTCGGTCGGTCGGGCTGTGCCTGTGCCTGAGCCTGTGTTTGTATGCCTCTCGGATCGCAAGAAGTGTTGGATGTCATCTTATTATTTCGAGACCATCGCAGCGACGCCGGCAGAGCGATCCGATCGCCTTGATGACCATGCGCCCGTGATTCCCCTGCGATCGCGGCCTCAGCTACCGCTTTAGAGGCCGCCTCGGCTAGAGCCACCGCCACTACGGGGCCACTGCGTCGTCCCCCGTCAGATGTAAGCCTCGCAAGACTGTGGGAATCAAAACAGGATCGTCACGAAAAACTCTGCGTTATCGCCGCACATACGGACATTTTTTTTTTTTTGTTCCTGCCTCGCCGCGCTTGATGATGCCTCCGATTTTTGATGATGCTGCTACCGTTGCTCCTGCCCCTACAACCGATCCTGCTGCCGATGGTCAGCAGCGTGATCGTGATCAACAGCAGCGTTATCCTTAGAGCATATTTGCTCCGAGAGAGAGGCAGCTTTCCACACAAGGTTGTTCAGGAAAATATAATTCCGTCTTTCTAAGTTAAAGCATTATCTGGAATTAAGAAAGTTCTGTCTAAGGTGCACCTGTTAGCCACATTTGGGGTTTGCTATGTATTAAGTAGTGCCCCCTATGTAATCAATTGTTTACTGATCATTTAATATGACCTTTGCTTACTGGAAATTAGTTTTAAAATTATTAAGAGTAAGGGAAGTTCAGTTCTGTTATCAAATATACCTCTCCTATTTATTACCATATATTATTTATATAAAATAGTAATAATAATAAGTAGGTCTTGGGTTTTGAGAGTGAAAGAAAGGTTCTAAACCAAATGTAGAATTATTTTTAGTGACTTGAATATAGAAGTATTGAAATATTTAATTCTTACTGAAGATCAGAAAGTAATAAGTCTAATTTTTCTCTGAGGGAATCCCCTATAAGATTTTAGGTTTTAGATTCTAGTTCCTTCTTTTCTTTACTCCCCGGTCATCGCACCTGCTGGCCCTGGCAAATTGAGTTGGCAAATTTGCGAAAATCCTAAACTCGAGATCCGAGTCCGGGTGCGAATCCGAGAGAGATGGGCACCTAGAGCCGTGACAGATCTTATCGGGGGCATCTAGATACGCTTTACTTGTCGCTCGGCCATTGTCCGTGACTCCGAGTTAATTAAAGTTGGACGGGCAAAAGGCAGCGGGCAGCGGCGGCGAAGTGAGTGGATCATAAAAACGGATTGCCCGGCGGGCTGCGATGGGAGCAGAAGAATTGCAGTTAATTGAAATGTTCCTCAAACACGGCACACACACACACACACGGATCCAGTGAGGGCGAGCGGGAGGGAGGCACACACTCTGAGAGAGAGAGAAGTGCCCATGGCGACAAAACGCATCAGCGGTCGCGACTCGCAACTTTGTTGGCATCTTTCGGCAGCGGCAACGGCAACGGCTAGCAAACGGCATCGGAATCTCAGTCTCTGAGGGGTCAATTCGCAGTGCAAAAAATCCACAAAAAACCGGAGAGAGGCGTTTGAACCGAGGAACGAAGAGACCGCCGAGAGAGAGAGTGAGAGTTGGGCGACAAAATGTTTGACTACAAGCCGGCGAAGCGGAGGCAGCGAGAGACATTGCTCAGCGGCAGTGTAGCCAGAATTTTAGCAGGAAAAAAGCTATTTTTTTGAAGAACCGATCTTAGAGAACTCCCTGATCTTAGAAAAAAGTAAAATATATATAATTGAGCTGAGTTTATTATAGCTTAAGTCCGAAATTTGCAACGCAACGATCTTTTATTGTTATTATTGATCAGCATAAACAGTCGAGTCGATCTCTTCTTTTCTAGGCAAACGACTTTCTCAGTTCTTGAGCTATAACATCGTTGTATTTTCAGATAATTATATAAATTTCGAGAACTACCTATTATTTACAATACCACCAGAATTACCGTTTTATTTGTATCATATAGCTGCCATCGGAAAATGAATAGGGAAATGGATAGAAAAATAATTGGAAATCGTTTATTTGCAAACAAAGCATGGCCTACTTTTGGAGGCGACGTATACGTAATATTTCAGAGAGAACTAGCCACTAGAACTAGATAACGACTATGTAGACTAACCAATTTTATAATTAGTGTTTTTGGTTGAGAATACAAAAGGGAGTCTGTAGCATTAACGTAGTGATCGGTATACCGTTTATGAGTTTTAATAAAAGAAATTTTAACTCTACGATACTCATAATTAAAAATGAATATTTTCTAGAATTTGTTGGAAAAAAAACAAAAATTTTTTCATTATCCTTTCGGTAAATAAGCCACAGAAATAGCTTTTTCCCGCTAGGACTGTGGCAACTCTGCCGGGTGGTTGCTAGCTGAGGCGAAAAACTACAAAAAGCCCAGACGTTCTCTCTCACACTTGAGCACTCCGTCGCTGTGCGAATGTGTGTGTGTGAGAGGTTGCAGTACCCATACCAGTGCAGCCGCCCGCCGCTGCGAATGCGAAAAACAAAACAAAAAGGAAGCGCACGCTGCGCCTGTGTGCGAAGCTTCGCCGGCTGTGCCCGCTCTCTCTCACGACGATATTTCTCTCAGGGTGAGAGCGAGTGTGTGTGGTGTGGCGGCGTATCTGTGTGTGGCTGCGACGACGACGACTGCAGCTTTTTTGTCGCCGACGGAGACGGAAAGCGACGACGGCTGACTACCCAGCGAGCGCAGCCGGGTATCTGTATCTGTATCGCATCGCCACTCCACTCGCAAGTATCGCGGACGCGCAACGACCATGCGAAAATATTGCAACCACAAATCTGGAACTTTTTACACAAACGGTTGAGGAAACTCTGAATCTCAGCAGCACTTTTCGGAAACAAACGAGCCAAAAATCAGCAGCAATCGCAATCGAAATCTGTCAAAATTCAATTCTGGATCGGAGTCCGCGCATACGACGTCTTCAACACCCTTTTGGATTATATCAACTGCAATAGAGCCGGCCACTAAAAGTCATCATCAGCCATCAGCCATCATCAATCAGCCATCAGCCATCAGCAATCATCAATCAGCCATCAGCAACTTCGGAAAATCGAACAATAGAATCGAAAAACCAACAGTTATCGTACCAAAACTTCTTGTTAGTGTTTTTAAAGGATTAAGCAAAACATTTGCCAGTTTTTGTTTAAGTTTTTCTTTATTTGCTACATTAAATAACAACGGTAAATCTTTGATAATATTCTACTATGGTTAAGTGTACAATTGTGAGGATCACAAGCTAACTACGCTTCTAATTTAATGCCAACTAAATAATATAAACCTAATAATATATAAACACGCGCATAAAAGCCTATAAAATATTATACGCATAACCCCAATCTATAATAATAATAATTAACAAATAATCTATGGCCACGCGTTGCAAACTTTAAAAGCGTACGAAAATGCAGCGACATGTCTGGAAATGCATAAAAATTAAATACAAAATCTATAAATTTGAAACAAGTGAAGCAAACACAACTTAGAGCCGCCAGAGCAGCCAATAAACAAATCGACTAAAAGTGCATATCGCGTGTTTAGTGTCAAATGATGATCATCAAGTGAAGCTGAAAAACAAACAAGAGCGAACTGAAAACAATTGAAATTATATAATTATCCGGTTAGAGCCAATCAACTCTCGAAAAGCGACTGCGTTTATAGCCAAGAAACCGCAATTCACTTTGCAATTTAGCCTTCGAATTGGATTGGATTTTGATTTGGAACCCCCGAATACCCGAATTCCGCCAAACGCAGTCAGCCGAGACTTTCGAAATTCAATCTAGCCAAAATTGATCATAGCTAAAAGGAAAAATCAAAATTGAACCGAAGCTCCCGAACACTTTACGTAACTCCCTCACCGTCGAATGCAGTTGCAGATCCCTAGCCAGGGAAAGTGCATCCGAAGCTTTTGAAGCGGCTCTGGACCAATACACACGATCGCCGATCGCTGATCGCTGATCGGGGCTTCAAAGCTCCACGGGGGTACACGCCCCATCCAGCAAAAACACTCGTCGAATCGAGAGAGAGACGGAGAGAGAGAGGGCAGCAACTGCAGCAGCCGAGCGAGCCGCGATCGGGAGAGCCGAGCGCTCGTAACTTGTTCTCCGGGCCGCCTTCGTGCACTTCCTGTGCAGCGCTGCTGCTGCTGCGACGATCTGCAGCCACAGCCCCCAGCAACAGGCGATCAGTTCGCTGGCGAATGCAACGCTGATTGCAATTACTGCAGAGCAGGCCTGCTGCATTCCTGGGCGAAAAGTGAAAGAGGGGCGACCGACCGACCGGTGATCTACTGTACTCTCCACCGAGCATCGCATCTCCTCCACTCCGCACTCCTCCACTCCTCCACTCTCGCAACGCAGTCGGGCAACGTGTCGGAAAAGCGCGAAAGTGGCAAATAATTTGCAAGCAACGCGAACTAGAGTCGTGAGTGCGGTGAAGTGAATACTTAGTGAAGTTCTTGAGTAGTGCAACACGACGAACCAAACTCAGAAACACACATTCGCATTAATTCGCATAAATATAGCTAAGCACATTTTTGGATTAAATATCTACACACAGCACCCATTGGATACCACACTTGGATACACAGCGCCGCCTGAGATACTCTCTACTCGGAAGTTGCAGCAACAATTCGCTCGAGTAAGTCGCCAATTCTGCATTATAATCGCCGCCGCCGCTGTCGGGGCACACCTTTCCAGTTAGTACAGAACAGATATGGATCTCTGATTTCGTTTTTTTATAGAAAGTGATTCCTCAGAGAATTTCATTAGGCGTCGTAAAGATATCGCTGACTCAAGGTTGACATTTGGTAATCTTGTTTTGAGGGTTTCTGTTCTGGAAGAAATCGTAGGGATATATTAATTGTCTGCGTCTTAATGGCTTTGCCTGCTTTTTATAGGAGTTATTCTGATTAATATCCCGCGTTTTTATTTACTTAACAGTTTCTCCCTTTTTATACCCTTGCAGGGTATTATAATTTTAGTCTAAAGTATACAGCGCAGTGAAGGAAGCATTTCCAACTTTATAAAGTATATATATTCTTGATCAGCATCACCAGACGAGTCGATCTAGCCATGTCTAGTTTCTCAGTTTTTGAGCTATCTGAATGAAACTTTGCAAATAGTCTTCTTTCTGTTCCCATTAGTATATAAGTTGGATGAGGTCAGATCGTATAGCTGCCATAGAAACTATCGGGAAATTAATAGAAAACAATTTATAACTTTGCCGTTTTTCAACATATTTCTATAAATTTTGGGATACAGCTATGTTTAATGATTTCCGATTTACTGTTTTAATTTCATCAAGATTGGATAACTATTTCATATAGCTGACATAGGATCGCTCGGTAAATTTATATGAAAATTTAAAAATTTACATGTAAAATGTAATGAAAATTTACATAACTACGTTATTTGTTTAATTTTACGGAAATGGCTAGATTTTCAATGATTCAAATGCGAACTACAAGAGTATACAAACTTCGCCTTACCGAAGTAAGCTTCCTTTTGGTTTCTTTATCATATTTCGTACACTTTTATTATAAAACCTTCTTTTGAAAAGAATAATTTTTATGACTTTCAATTTGTATTTCTTCTTATCTTTATCATATTTTGGGAGGGTGTTACTTTTTCCTAAGATTCAGTGAATATATCTTGGAATGAACATGAAAATACTAAATCAGAGTTATAGATATTGGTTGTTCCCAGTTTTCTGTCCATTTCCCTGTACTGGAACTTTGTTTCAAGAAGCCAAAGATACCCATAGTTAGCCATAATTTAAATTTCGATCTGGTTATCTCCTCCAAAATATTCGTACCGAGAAGGAACTTTCCAATCCCTTCTTTTCATTATCATATTTCGGGGGTGGTGTGATTTCTGACCACAAACATTCTCACACTCTTCCTGGAACACTTCGCACACTCGAATTCCTTCGCTTCTAAGGTTACTCAGCTGTTTTACTGTTAGTCGTCGTCGTCGGCGGCACCCACTTATGTTCTCCCCTTCCCAGGGTCTCTGCTTTCAGAACTTTGGGGTAACTTGAGAGTGGCCCCAACTTCTTCCGCAAGATAAATACGTTTGGCATAACAAATTTCGATTGAAAGGCAAAAATTCAGTGTTTATTTTTACGCGGCCAGAGCGAAGCGTTTCGATGGCGGTTCACGTGCTTGCGGGCCACTTACACCTGGCGGAAGGTGTTTGGGCGGTGCAGCGGTTGCAGCAAGCCCACAAGTTCATGACCAAAGTGCCGGGATGGCCAAACAGAGAGAAGAAGGCGTGGGCGCTCCTCTGCATTTACTTTTTGTTCCTTTCCCCCCCACCACGACGCAGCCCACTGTCCAGTCCATCTCTCGGGCTGCAAAAGTATCTGTATCCGTGCATCGGCATCCGTGTTCGGCCGCTGCAGTTGTGTGCGCCTGTGTTTTAGTTACCGATACCACGATTTGTGCCCCACGCCAACGTTCCTATACAAATTTACAGACAGCATCAACGTTTTTTACACACAGCCCTTAGGCATTCGCTCGCCGCCGCTGTGTTTTTTCGCTCATTTAACCCCTTTTGAAGGAATGTGTGTGCGTTCGGCAGAGTTCTTTATTTCATCTTTTTTTTTTTCCTTTGCATAGGAAGCTCGCCTGTGTGGAACGCGTATTTGTGGAACGTCGACAGTGTATCCCAAAGATACGCGGTCTGAACAGTCTCGTAGAGCCGGGTTTTTGGCCTATTCCAGCGGTATTTTCACTTTTGTTTGTGTGGGTTTTTTCGGTTTTTTTTTTTTATAGTCTTGGCCTT
Source organism: Drosophila trapezifrons (assembly GCA_018874455.1). NCBI lineage: Eukaryota > Metazoa > Arthropoda > Insecta > Diptera > Drosophilidae > Drosophila > Drosophila trapezifrons. Next base: position 10,820 of record JAEIIF010056229.1, on the reverse strand, counting down.
TCGCCGAGACTCAGCTTCCACACGCCGCCACAATGTTGTTGTTCTTGTTCTTGCTTTCCCCCGATCTTCTGGAGCTGAGGGAGAGAGAGAGCGCCAGAGAGCAAGTTTGTTGCGGAGAGAGAGCATGTTTTTTCGCCACACGCTTTGTTGTGCAAATTCGGCTGCCACTCGCGCTGCTTATCGAGCTGCTCTCCCTCGCCTCGCTCTCTGGCTGGCTTGCTTGCTTGCCCGTCTGCCTGCCTGCTGGCTTGCTGTTGTTTTTTGCCTGCGAACTTTTTGCCTGCCTGAGACACACAGCCTGTCTGTGTGTGAGAGTGACCAAGCTCTCTCACTCTCTCTCCGAGCGAGTGAGGGCAGCGCGCGCGCCAGTGTGTGTGTGCACTTTTGTCGCTGCAGCTTTTTGCGGACTGCGCTGCCGCTGCGACTGCGACTCCCCGAGAGTTGTAGTTGTGTGTTCGGTTTGCGGCTTTTGTTGTGCGACGCAAGTGAGGACGTGAAGACCAGAATTGCGAGCGGAGCGGCTACAGCAGCCTCAGTTTGTGCCTCAGATACCGCCGCTGCTGCCTTTCAGATTCTCCGATTCTCAGCAGTTTCTCACCGAGCCGAGAACCGAGAACCGGTGACGTAGCCGTCCGCCATTATTGCAACGCGGCTGGCCCAAAATAGCTCTCGCCAAAACTGCAGTTTAGACAACAACAAAAAGTTAGAAAACAAAAAATAAAAAAACAAAAAAAAAAAACAAAGAGTGCCTGCCAACAAAAACACACACAAAACACATCCGAATCGCGCGTAACGAAAATAAATGCAAACACTATAAACTCGCGTAGTTATTAATATGCTGGCAAAGAGCGCGCGCGGCAGGCGAAGCGGTTCGGAATCGGAAACGTAACGACGGAACGGCGGGCGGCCAATTGTGATCTCATACAAAANAAAAAAAAAAAAAAAAAAAAACGGCTACGGATACGATCTGGATTGGGAATAGCAGGAGTATCTCAAGAGTGGAAAATGCAGCAAAAATAACAGCGCAACGCAACGCCTTCAATATCTCAATATCAAATATAGTTCAACGATATATAATTCTGTGAATTTCCTAGTGCAAGCAAAAGACGACGGGAAGAGGTAATTTCAGTACATTTGCCAACTGCATTTTGCAATTAGCAGCGCACACACAGATACGCTCCCATACATGCGTACGTACCGCTGCAAAAAAAAAAAAAAAAAAGTGAGCGAACACATTATCGTCGTCGTCGTCGTCGTATCAAGTGCCTGTGTGTGTGAGATTGTGTGTGCGTGTGTGAACAACGTTCCGATGTAGGAAAAAAAGCGACGGCATTTTATTATTTATTTTTTTATTTTTTGCATTTTTTCGTTTCGTTTTTGTTCTCTTCTCTCCTCTCCTTGCTTTCTGGCAGTGCAGCGCCCCAACATTGAGTGTCTGTGTTTGCAATAATGTGCAAAATTTAGAAACGTCTATTTGTGTTTAAATATATGTACAATATATATATTTATATTCCCATGGGCTATAATATTCAAAGTGCCAAACAGCTGACGCATGGGGTGAAGTGAAATGAAATGAAACGAGGGAACGAAATGAATTCGAATAAAATTGTGTGTGCGTTCAGGTGTTTCTTCTGATATTTTAGAAAAAAAAAAGTAAAGAAAAAAGAAACGGACGACAACAACAACGCCCACCGTTTGCCGGCGTTGTTCAACACTGCATTGGCGCACACACACACACACACATATATATTGGCGAACACGAGACCCCACAATAAAAGCGCCCCCAACACAGACACACACACACACTGGTTCTCAGGAGAAGAGAGGTTTTTTTTTTTTGCGACGCTTGACTGTTGTGCGTGTGTGTGTGGTTGTGTGCGGCAATGCATTTAACATCGTCACAATCGCATTAAAGCGCCGTCGTCTACCTCTTTGGTAGCCCCCCATTACCCGCTCCACCGGCCGCCCGTTTCCACCATTTTGATTTTTGCGCTTTGCATCGTTCTCCGCCTGCGCCTCCTCCCTTCTTATTCGTTCCCTTGCCTTCCTCCCTTTCTTGCTCAGCTCCAATATCGCCGCCGACGCCGCCGCCGCTTAAATCATTAAAAAGTGAACTTAAAATAAAGAAAAGTCCAGACACAGCTCCGTGTGTGTGTGTGTGTGTGTGTGTGAGAAACCGGTTTGTTCTGCCTTCGAATCGAAGGTTTTTTTTTTCACTTTTCTTCCAGGCAACTTTTTGTTTGTTGCCTTGGCGTTCGCCTTTGCAGTTTGGCTTTCGGGGGCACTGCATCCTGGAAGTGGCGCAGCCTGCTTTTCCTCCTGGGCTCCATTTCTCGGCCACGTGTCAACCAAATGGCGTCCACACACACACACAGGCACCGTAATTATAAGCCCACACACACATGCAGTTCTGAAAACCGGCCGGCGAGTGCAAAAGGGAAGTGCGGGCGAGGAGAGGAAAGCTTGCTTGCAGTGGCCGAAAGCTTCGGAGTGCATTGCGCTCTCCTCCAAGAGAGGGAGCCAAAAAGAGAGACAGAGCGGAGAGAGAGAGCCGCACTCACACATCAGTGCAATTATTTGCAGTTCTTCTGCTTCCGTTTCTTCTTCTTTTGCTGCTTCTTCTTCTGTTGTCTGTCGCGTCCTCAACAAGACCCCCCCCGTCCGGAAACCCCGCCTTGGACCGAACAGCCCCCCGCTTTACCCCGCCCATGTGCGCATAATTTGGCGCTTCGCCATGTTTTCTCCTTTGTAGGAAAGCTGCCCCCAAAAGCGGCTCTCATTCCGTTTGCATGTGGCATGATGCATGACTCTTGGCGCTCGCCAAAGAACATGGCCGGCGGTGTCAAGGGGGGTTGGGTGGGAGTTGGAGTTGAGAGTCCGTCGACTTGGGAGCCGTGTTAAGTAATTTTCTCCGCCGCTTTTCCCTCGCTGGCCGTGCATCTCCTCATTAATTATTCAAATTGAAAATATGTATTAATAAGGCTCTGCGGTAATTATTCGCCACGCTGTCGTCTCCGCTTCAAGTGCAATTTGTAATCAGCGATTCCGGATGATTCCTGCCATAAGCTATGCACTTTCTTTGTTTATCGGTACGGCTTGTGATCAATTATTCTGATTGGCAACATAATTACAACTCTGCGGTTTCCGGTTAGAGATTCCGTTTCAAAAGCTTCAATCGATTATTTTCTCAGTAATTCTGATGAAGAACTACATTAATTTTGGATTCTTTTGTTATCGAAATAGATAAAATCGTATTCAGCGATTCCTGATTCCTGCTGTAAGCTTTGGACTTTCTTTGTTTATCGGTACGGTTTGTGATCAATTATTCTGATTGGCAACATAATTACAACTCTGTGGTTTCCGGTTAGAAATTCCGTTTCAAAAGCTTCAATCGATTATTTTCTCAGTAATTCCGATAAAGAACTACATTTATTTTGGATTCTTTTGTTATCGATATAGATAAAATTGTATTCATTGGATTCTTTTGTTATCGAAATGGATAAAATCGTTTTCATCCCTATTAATTTTGTAATGGAATCTTTTTTAGATTTTTAGAAAGCATACTTTTTTTTTTATTTTAAATCCTTGCTTTATAATAAAATAATATTTAATTATAAAGATTATTGAAGAAAAACTAAAATAAAAAAATAAATATCAATAAATAGCTCAATTTTAAATGTTCATTCATATTTTTGTTAGCTAATTATAATTATAAATATAATTTTGGACTTATAATTATTGATACTTTATATTTTTAACTTTTAGTTATTACCTTACCAAACTCTAGGTCAAAATCAGTTCGTTATATCGAATTTCCTTACATAACGCAATGAAGATTATTATTTACATTTTTCTGGAATGCTGATTTATTAAATATGTATAATAAATAACAGAAATGTAATTGTAATAATTAAGTGTAATGCAATTTACACTCCAATTTACTATTTATTGGTTTAAAAATGTTCTATTAATAATTCTGCAGTCTAGAAAAATGGTGGAGAGACTCTGTTCTGCTTTTTTTTTTTGCTCATTTCCTTGGAATAACTTCCCCGGGCTGCACACAATTTATTCAGGCCACTTTGAATGCCGATGTGGCTGGTGTGGCGCGTTGCAATCAGCGGGTGCCGTGCCATCCAGAGCCATCCGCCATCCGCCAGGACATGCCGCCATTCCATGCGGACCCACCTCCTGCTCCTGCTCCTGCCATACGGGTGTATGCATATGGCAAAGGCACCACAGCGGGTGGCACTTGGAGCAGCCTAATTCCGCAAATAATAAAATATGCTGAAATAAAAATGCAAGATACGCGCTCAACGAGACTCGTTTACCCCCCTTCCTTCCCCTCCTGACGGAGGGGGGGCCCCCTCTGAATGCAATGCAATTGAGCGGCGCCTGCAGCCGGCACTTTTCTAATTCGCCGAACTATGGGGAACCGGGAGCCAGTGGCAGCCTGCCCAGCTATCTCGGCTTAGCTCTTGTTCCACTCGGATTGGGCTGGGGTTTTGTGTCGGATTGGATTGTGCTGGCCCGGCCTCGGTCGGGTGGGTTTTGGATGGGTTTAGTTTAGTTAGAGCGGCGCACACAAAAGCGCATTTCAGTTTCCGGCGGCTCGTGTGGCATGTGCCTCGCCCCACGACGCTCCCCAGCCGCCTGCAGCCACTGTCTTTTTGGCCACCTCTCAAATGCTACATTTTTTACGTTCCCCGAGCATTCTCTAATTTAAGCCAGGAGCTTAAGTACTTGGCTTGGTATATAGAGAGCATTAATTAAAAGGTTTTTGGTATACGATACTTTACAAACTCGGAACCTATCAGGCTTTTTACATGCTTATTATTATAATATAAGTTAACATCAGGATATTGAACAATAGAAATAGCTACCAGACTCGCTTTAACTAAACTTAATCTAAAACAGAGGTGCCCAAGGCCCTGACTCGAGAGCCAGTATTCACAGAATTGTAAACAACACGCACCAGTGCGGTCATATTGTAATTTTGTGCCTAAATCTTACCACTTTTAGAGTTTAAAAGCTATTAATTCAGTCATAGCTATTCTTAATGGAATATAGCCACTTTGTTATATTTCTTACTCACAATCTATCTATGATGTGAAAAGACAAAGACCTTCATCGAACGACCTTTACTCAATATTAAACAAAGAAAAAGTAAACAAAATGTAAAATTTGCACATATAATTAGTTACCTATCACTCAGTAAGATACTAAACCTCAAATTAAAGATGCTTCTAGGTTTGCAAGGGTATTCCAAACTTTGATCTCCAAAAACCAGGCACAGTTCCTTTGTTATTTCTTTTTTTTAGCAACTGTTGTTGTAGTTTGGCTTTCTACTTTCTACGACTCTGGCTCCGGCATCGACTCCTGGGGGCATCTTTGGCAGCCATAAAAAAGCACGCCATTTTCTTCTCTGGCAAACTTTTGTGTAATTTTCATTTTGCGCTTGTCGCGTGTCCCTCCTTTTTCCCCCTTTTTCCTCTTTTTTCACCTCCTTCCTCTGGCCATTTAACCCCCCCTTGGTGCCCGTGAGCCAGCGGCTTTATGTACTGTTGCAGGCACGTTGTACGTTGCTTTTGCACTCCTTATTTTTGGCAGTTGCACAGCGCAAATACACGGGCACAGACACAATGCCTCAGACACTGTCGGCACACACACACACACACACACACACAACTGTCCGTCCGTCCGTTTGTCCGTCCGGCTGTTGTTGTTGTTGTCGTTGTCGTTGCCGCAATGCAGTGAATTCGGTAGGACTTTGGTTCCGGGTTCTGGCCTGGCCAACACGTGACTGACCTCCTCGGCTCGGTTTGTTTTGGGGGTCACAGGATGTGGATGCGGATGCGGATGAGGATGAGTATGGCCGCCATTTTCATTTGTTGATGCGGTCGAGCAGCGTCCCTGCACTTTTGCGGCCACAAAATGCGAGCATCAAATATTGAAAACATTTCCCCAACCGGCGGGCTGTGCCGACTTTTTACGGCTGCCTGGCCATGGAAGTGGAAGTGGAAGTGGCTGGTGCTCCCCACCCCCCCGGGTGACGTGGCCGTAAAGAAGTGCTCTCTTGGCAGAAATTCCGGAGGCGAGCCGCGCCTGATTGGTTTCTTGGCAACCCAAGGCCCACCGAAATGCAACGAACCCGTTGCTGTTTACTCACATAAACCCGACTTGCAACTTATTGCCATGTTATCTCTGATTTTGGCACCGGCACACAGCCGGGTCCTGGTCCTGGAGAAATTGGGAGCGATGCCTTTAGTCTCCATCTCGAGATGGGGCTTCAGATGTACCATGTTTGCCCACAGATAAAATGTAGATAGGAACCAGATAGGAGGGGCAAATATCTTAAATTAAAAGATTATGAATTGGGAGAAAGAGGGGAATAAACTTTAATTAAGACATTCTACACAAGTATTAAGTATTAAATATTAACAAATACTGAGATCAATGCCTAGACTCAATTTCTCAATTCGCATTTATTGATTTTAACATATTTATGAATTATTAGGGAGCGTATGAGTAATATTTCCTATGAAACCTTCAATACAAGATAAGAAAAAAGGGAATAACCTTTAATCAAGACACCCATTAAATATTGACACCTTTTGAATAATGTATTAAAAAATATGCCTTAGGCTCAAGTTCTGAATTAGCATTTATTGATTTTAACATATTTATGAATGATTAGGGAGCGTATGAGTAATATTTCCTATGAAACCTTCAATACAAGCTGGGGGAAAAGGGAGTAACCTTTAGTTAAGAGTATTAAATATTAAATATTGAGACCCAGTGACACCAATGGACTATTGTATACAAAACATGCCTTAAAACCTATATCTTTATATGGTTTTCTTCAATTTATGATATGAATAAATACGTATGACTAATATTTCTTAAGAAACTTGCAATACAAGCTCTCATTTGCATAGAATATTTTTAAAACTTATTTTAACTCAGCTAGCGCTCCACTTTAATTTCCTTTTAAACATTTCGAATATTTCATTAAACTTTGGCTCCATAAATTACCATAAATATCTTTCATTTAATATTCTCCTTAGAGAGCGACCCCCAGCCCTTCCTCGCCCTGCAATCTCCACCGTTGTCTGCCGCCTGTGAGGCGATTCCATCTAATTTGCTTGGTTCGCCTGCACTTTGCTGGGAATTTGTTCGTTGTCGCAATGCCATAAATTCTGCAACTTATGCGGCCAACAACTGGCCGCCTTCTAATGCCCTGCCCCGCGGCCCCTTCCATGGGCTATAAATTACAAGGAGGCAGTTGCCACACTTCCGTTCGGAGCGTTCCAGGTCTGGCATGGATTGGCTCGGCTCGGCTCGGTTTCGGCCTGGTCTCTGCAGTGTCTGCCCATGTCTGCCGTGTCTGCAGTTTCCTCCGGCCGGGGCTGGAGTTATTTTTGTGCCTTAAATCGGCTTAAATGGCCGGCGGGAAAGGGAAGTGTCGCCGTGGTAGTAGTAGTTGTTGGATCATCTGGGCCCCAGGAGCGGAGGTCTGAAAATCAATAACCCAAAGGAACTGCCATTGTTGTCGCCGTTGTCCATGGCAATAGCATTTAAATGGTCGGGGCTTCTTGAAATTCACCTTTCAAAAGCCAACAACTTTAACACTTCCCCGTGGCATATGATGGCATGGGAAACAACCCCAGATATCCATGGTATATGCAGACAGAGAGACCCATAGCTTCTACAGTCTGGCTTCGTTCGACAGACGAGAGGACGACTGGAGTTACCAAATGGCGTTGTAATTCTAGACCAGACTGCCGCCGGTGGCGACGCATTGTCTGCCAGACGGACGCTGCTGACGAACAAATGTGGCAAAGCGATTTATTTGGCTTTATCAGCAGTTTCGCGTCTCCTTTCGAAGGAGTCGCATTAAGTGCTCCTCTCGCGTGGCGGCGATTTGTCATATCGCTGATTTACTAACCTTGCACCAGGCATTATCTCTTGAGCGGCGGGCCGGCAACCGGAATCGGAATCGAAGGGAAAGGCTGCTGGCGGAGTGGTGGAATCCACCCCTGCGAGTAACTAAGCCAGGGTGGAGAGAAGAGGGTGACTTTTTTTTATTTTTTTTTGCCGAGGGTGTAACTAACCGACACAAGTGCAGCCAGGATATGTATGTGTGTGTGCCTGCGCATATCGCCGGCATCAACATAAAATTTATTGAGGTAGTTGCCAGGCGGCTTTGGCAAACAAAACGAACATGCAAAAAAGGGAAACACAGGGTTCCTTAACATGCAAACGTTTCTTTTCCATTTTTCACTCATTTCTTTCTCCTTTTTTTTGTGCACAGAGTTGCCACTGACGGGGACAACCCTGTTGTCATAACAAGCATGCATAAAAAATGATGGGAACACACACACTCAACCCGTTCAAGGTGTTTTTGGGCCAGCCTCGGCCCTGTCCGGCCCTTAATTGGCCCTGGAATGTGGCCAGCAGCGGTTAGACTTTGACCGGTAATCCCCCCCCATTTAGAATGCCAAGTATTTGCCAACACTGCGTATGGGAAATGCCTTTTATCGATATGTTGCGCTCCTAATGGAATTCCACAGAGGCCCGTCGCATCCTGCGCCGTTGTCTACTCCTCCAGCAACTGGGCTCAATATCCATTGGTCTCGTGTGTTTATTATTCATTTCCTTGCAGTGGCTCGATAAAGCGCTTTTCCTGCACATTTTCATGGCGCCCCACGGCGCGTCTCCCCCTTTGTGGTTGTCGCCAACACTTTCCACTTACAGCTCGCTGCGTTTTCGCGCCCAAGCCCCTGTATATTTATGTATATATATGGGATGAGCAGAGGCCCAGGGAACGTATTGTTGTTACTGGCTGTCTGATGGCGTTTATTGTCATGGCGCACACTGCAGTTGTCATAAATATGCGGTGTGTTTGGGTTAAATATTTGCTCTGAAGGATTGCCGCTCTGTAACAGGGATACAGAGAAGATACATCGTAACCCTGCATCGTAGTTGGCTCTGCCGGCCAAGTGTCAAATGTCATTTGGAGTCGGTCTTCACAAATTCATTTCATTCAGTCGTGAACATTTTTTTTTTCGAAACGTTTCGGAACAAAAACCCCCTCTGGTCGTTGATTAAATATTCCAAAAAGAAAAAAAAAAGAAAAGATTGATTGCAAGCGAAATTCCGAGTCATCGAAGGAAATTTATAAATTCTCAAATTCTTCCCCGGGTCTTGTGCTATGGAGGTCAACGTTACGCAGGTCGATGGAGGCGGCGGTGAGCCGCTGCCCAGGATCCCCAAGGGTCGCACCCAAATCCCGATACCGATTTCAATTGCGATTCGCAGTGAGTAGTAGCCGCAGTCGAAGCCCCGGCGATGTCAATCGAAAAGTGTTTCAATGTCAGCAAAGTGTGTGTGGAGCAGAGAACCAAATATTTGCCATTATACGAAATTCGCGATATAAAAGGCGAGCAAGGGAGAGAAAGAGCAACAAACAAAAAGCGAAGCGCTAGAAAATATTTAGAAATGTTCGCTCGCTCGCTCCGCTCATAATCTAGCGCCACTTCCCTCTCGTTCTCGGGCGATATAGAGCTCGCTGATATTTTTTGCACATGTTACGCAATTATCGCTCTCGGCTAGTTTTTTTTTTTCCTGCTCATGCTGCTTTTTATTCACTTTTTGCCTGCAGCTTGCTTCGTTTTTTGTTTGAACGTGTCACACACACTCAAAATAGCTCTGCTGATAGTGCGGCTGCTAAGGTAGATTTCTATGAATCTACGTCTGTAAGTGTGTGTTTGTGTGTTGCTGTACATGTATACATATGTGTTTGCCACTTGACAACTGCGGAAAATTTGCATTTTCATTATGAGTCGGTGCCATAAATATTCATTTATGATAAATTGCTGAATGCAGCTGCAGTCGCCTCTAAAGAGAATGGCTCTCCTGTGTTTTGCTCCACTACATTCGTACAGAGCAAGAAATATAATAGGTAAAAGGGAAATAGATTTAGAAAGGCAGGTTATGACACTACAAAATAAATGTATAAAATGAAAAACAATGAAACCTTAATTAAATGAAAGCAATAAATCGAGTGTTATAACACCATAAGAATGCAGATTTTATTATTTTTTTCGTGTGTTTTGACCCACTAAATTTGTACACAGAAAAAAATATAATTATGACACTACCAAAAAAATATTTTTTTAAATATATATTTTGTGGCTTTGCTCCTGTTTGTATTTATTATTTATTTTGTTCATTTAATTATATAAAAAAATATAAATAAATAATATTCTGCGCTCCAATGAAACCTTAATTAAATGAAAGCAATAAATCGAGTATCATAACACCATAAGAATAAAGATTTGATCATTTTTTCATGAGTTTTGACCCACTACAAACATATGTACTGAGAAAACAAATTAAATAAGAAAAAGGGAACAAATTTTTTAAAGCCAGGGCTATCACACTACCAAAAAGAAGGAATTTTTAATATTTTTTTATGGCTTTGCTGCTGCTCTTTGATTTTGATATTTATTTTTTCACTTGAATAAATAAAATATAACAATTAATAATATTCTGCGCTCCAATGAAACCTTAATTAAATGAAAGCAATAAATGTAGTGTCATAGCACCATAAAAATGAAGACTAATGTATTTTATAATCATTTCTTCATGGTTATTGGGCAGATTTATTGCTCATTGGCACCACGAATCCCAAGGTGTTTGCAGATAAAACATCTAAATTCAATTTGCACAGAGCGCCAAGCGACAGCTAGCAACCAAGTGTTAAATCACTGTGGACGGCAGTCCACGTAGTGACGATGAGCACCGAGACTGTGGTGCGC